>JAHBCN010007279.1:0-44179 GCA_019359885.1 Listronotus oregonensis | reverse complement strand
TTTTTTGACTTAACTCGTATAGGATTAAAAAGAATTAACATTTGATGATTGTATTTTAGAAGTAGAACATGCAGAACTTTTTTCGTAAAGTTATTATTAATAAAAAAGTTTTTCATATGTTGCCAACTTAAGTAGACATACTGTATATGTTATATATTATCGAAAAATATCTTAATTTATAATATGCCTAGTGCTAGAATTAATTATTGTTTCTGGCAACATTGGATTGGAGCGCCAAAGTATTTCTCTCCTTTTAATCTGTATACAGGGCCATACTAACCCTATGGGCTGTTTGGGCTACAGTCCAGGGGCGCCACGAACGTAAAGATAAGACATTTTTAAATCACGGCCGACAATTAAGTAAAGCTAACCTTTCTAAAGATCTCTGCGAATAGCTGCATTTTTACATGGATTTAATTTAAATTTTTTTATAAAAACCGCCTTTAAATATGAATTTTTAAAAATAATTTCTTTAAATAAAGGAAAGCGCTAAAGTGCTGACTATTTGACCGGACCATGGTATCCTAGGTATTTCGGCGCCCTGAATCTGAATTCGGGGTTAGTTTTTCCTCATCACGTCAGGAAAACAAGATTTTGAGGTCATTTAGATGTCAAAATAGTGTTATTTTTGAAAGCAGACCTGGTACAACTTCTCGAGCGACCCATTGACTTACATGTGGTACCTGTTTATTTTTTTGGACCTTAGGAAAAAGCTCTGTATCTCCCCAGGGTCGGCTAGAGGACAGAAAGGCGCCGTGGGCGTTCTAACTGGTAAATTTCGATTTTCCTGTCCAGACGTTGAATTTTGATCCGGCACTAAGCAGAGCCGAAATTACTTTTAAAAAGTAATTCAATTACAATTACCAATTACTCTTCCAAGTAGTATAGTAAATTACGATTTCCAATTATTATCATGTTTGTCAAAAGTAATTCAATTATTAATTAAAACTAAAAGAAATTGAATATTTTAGCAATTACTTTATTAAAATTACCACATATTATATTAAACACGTCTTCAAAATTCGTAGCCCTTGGGTCAGCCCAGGACAGCACACGCAGCTTTACGTCGATGTTCAGGCAAAGTTCTAGTAGTTCAGTCATCCAAGGTTCAGAAACGGCGTTTCCAGGAAAAAAATGTAGAAGTTTTTTTTTTCATCGGTTCTTTATGTTTTTTAGGCTGCTGAATCCGAATTTGAGGTTTGCCACCTCGCCACGCATGAGCTTCAGAACAAAATTGCAAAAAACCTCATATTTTCGTTACTTTTTTAATTTTTTAACTATAAGCGTTTTTTCATGATAACTATGATACATTAAATTAAAAAAGAAAATTTCCTACAAATACGTATGATTACTCTAAAGTCTAGAACAATCCATAACGTCGTTAAATCGTGTTGAAAAAATGACATTTCTTGACTATTCGCTAAAAAGGTAAAAATATTATTTAATGTGCGCGCTGGTGCCCTATTATCAATTTCATACTCCTTCAAATCAATTCTTTTATGATTACCAGATACCTATGTCCTGGTTACATTTAAGAAACTGGCAAACGTTAGTGACGTCCATATAGGTAAACGAGCCTTTTTTTTTAGGGGAATAAGGTTTTGATAAAAGAAAACATATTTTGAACAAATTTTTTTTACACAAAAAAAGCAAAAACATAATTTTTTAAAAAATTTCATATTCATTCGTCGTCCTCATCTGCAGCTCAGGATTGCGTTCGCAGATGATTCGTTTAGAAGGACCAAGCTGTATATCCGCAACGACGTAATGTTTTTTTTTAGTCCTTTCTGGTCAGTGGACTGATCAAGCTCTTAAAAGATAGGCGCTGGTCTATCTACTGGAAAATAATATAATTATGACATTTTCATCTGTGCAAGTATAGTTCTCAATTTACAGTGATACATATAATGACCCTTGCAACCCTTCTGGCACTTGCAGGCAATGAGTTTTAGAAGCTTCTCTGGGGTTTTGGAGTCAAAGGATTGGAATCAAGTTGCCTTTAATAACTTTTCATCCCCACTGCTTAAGTGTTGAACGCATTCCTGAACTTTACGTAGGTACTGACTTTTTTTCTTCTTCTCTTATTTTCGGTGTTACCTTTTTTTAAATAATATTTAAGTCTATTGTGCAAAGACATATTAAATTTTCTCCATAATGAACATAAACGACATTGCTTCTAATATAGTTATTTAAAGTCTCCATTCTTGTTGTTTAGGTAATAATTCTGCATATGAAGACGTCGAATGAATATGAAAATTTAAAAAAATGGTGTTTTTGTTTTTTTTTTCGTGTACATAAAAAATTGTTTCAAATATCGTCGGTCTAATTCTAATAAACCATATCTGCATTTTTTTCAAATGGCACTATTTCGCGCCAATCGATAAAAAGGAATCCTTCTAACATGTAGAAATACGCTGTATTTCCCATTTAATAATTTGGCGCCAGAAATGTTGATATTCTAATAATATTTTTGTAAACTTTTACGGTGAATAATTTTTAAAAATGTTTCCCCTGTAAAAAAATAAACCAAGCACTTACGGGGTATTAAAATTAGACTGTCGATATGGTTCCTTTTATCAAAATCCTATTCCCCTTACATTAAAAGTAGTACGATTTCGTTTGAGCTAGAAGGCTCGTTGACCTATGGACCTCACTCACGTTTGCCAATTCCTTATAAGTTATAAGGACATACCTGGTAATCATAAAATTATTGATTTTGGAGGTGTATGGAGTTGATAATAGGGCACCAGCGCGCAATAGTGTTTTTACCTTTTTAGCGAAAAGTCAAGAAATGCCATTTTTTCAACACGATCTAACGACGCTATAGATAGATTGCTCCAGACTTAAAAGTTAATATACGTACGTATTTGTAGGAAATTTTGTCTCCTTTAATTTAGTTTGTTATAGTTCATAAAAAAACGCTTATTTTCGAGTTATAGTTAAAAAACTGAAAAAAGTGTCGAAAATATGAGATTTTTTGCAATTTCGTTATAAAGCTCATACCTGGCGAGGTGGCAAACGTCAAATTCGGGTACAGCAGCTCAAAAGACATATAGAACCGGTCAGAAAAAAACTTCTACATTTTTTTCCTGAAAAAAACCTTTGCCTACTGAACTATAGGGTCCATAATGGGTAAAATTTTACTTTACGGACACCATGCCGGTTTTCATGAATTTTTGCATACAGGGGTTGTTTAGGGCGCTGATCACGAATCTAAAATCAGTTTTTTCCGGCAACCGCTGGTTTTTAAGTTATGAGGCCTCCAATTGAACTAACCTCAAAATTCTCCCTTCTTGAAACTGATTACCAACAAATGGGAACATACACTGATTAGGCACTTATATATTAAACAAATACACTAAAATTTACAATAATTTATTGTCTCTTTTAAGTAAAAATTATCTCAAATGAATCCCCTTTTCTGTACGTTGTAAGAAGATTTATGATGTATAACTGGTTGCCTGATTCATAATTAAGTTGTCAAAATATAAAAAACTGAATTTATTTGAGGTGTTTTTTACTAAAAATATGCAATAAACTTTTGTAAATTTTAGTGTATTCATTTAATTAAAAAGTACTCAATCAGTGCGTATGTTCCATTTTGATGGTAATCAGTTTCAAGAAGGAGGAATTTTGGAAAAATGTCCATTTTGAGGTTAGTCCACTTTGAGGCCTAATAACTCAAAAACCAGAGGTTGCCGGAAAAAACTGAATTTAGATTCGTGATCAGCGCCCCAAAAAACCCCTGTATGCAAAAATTTATTAAAATCGGCGTGGTGTCCATAAAGTAAAATTTTACCCCATAATGCATTGCTTTGTCGATCGTCATTAACCAAGGGTGGTAAACTTAAGAAGGAGTGCTCGATTTTTACTATTTGTCCGCAGATATAGGTTATGTTTGGACGTCACCGGTTTGCCCATTTAGCTCAGAAAACCACATTTATTTTATTAATTTTTGTTAAATATTCAACTTTTAAAAACTATTTTGGATATATACTTACTTTTAGAACTGTAATGTATAATATTTTAAAAAATTAAGACTTTAACTACTTGTAAACAAAACAAACAGGCAAACGGATTACGTCACAAATACCGAATTGACATTTAAATTGCTGTATATGGGCTTAAATGGGATCGAGCACTCCTTATTAAGTTTATTACCCTTGGTCATTAACTGCAATTAAACATCTTGGCAGATAAATCGAAATTGGCGAGTTCGGACTTTTTCTACCCTGGGCAACACACGTAGCTTTACCTCAATGTTCACGCAGAGCTCTAGGGTCATAGCAAATTCATCGTCAAAATTCAACGTCTTACGTACCTAGGAATACCATGGTCCGGTCATATATTCAGAACTTTTTTTTTAAACCTGTGTAATCAATAAATTTGCTCTAACTGAAGCGAGGAAGAAGTTTATTGTTTAAAACCAATGTTAATACATCAATTCAATTTATGATAATAATTATAATTAGTATAGTTATACGTGGATGTTTTTTTGTTAAAAATATTTTTTGATGTTTATTACAATATTTTTTTTTAATGTTGTTTTTGCTATGTGTTATACTGTAGTGCAAGTAAAATTGAATTTGTTGACATAAGAAAAAAAATAATATATTGCTATTTGTTTTTTATTTCTTATCATAAAAAATTATTAGGGATTTTCATCACTATTCTTGTTATCCGTGTATTTTAACTAAATATTAAATGTAGGTTAACGGAAACTTCATTTTAAAATATTAGTTGTACAATTTGTCAACAGTGTTTCTTTTATTTTTTGTATTAAAATGTCTCACCTACGGCCATCTGTACATCTTTAAGTTAAGTAATAACGAAGAAGGACATAGTGTGTGAGAAAGAAAAAAGAGACGCTCACTAACGCTGACAAAATACGTGCCGTGCACGATCCATGTTCGTCTCTGTAAATATATATTTTTTACCGGAAATGCATAAGTAAACAAAACGAAAAGTAGTTTAAATTATTATACAGTCCACTTGTTAATCCATATCGAAGAATTCGTACATTAGTAATTTAATTTATAACTGCAATGAAATATTAAAAAATAATATTTAAGAATGTTTATGCCTAGGCCCTAGGGCGCCAATTTATTTATAGCCCAGAGCGCCAAAATTGATAAGAACTGCCCTGCCTGTATACTCTGTATGTATTTCAGAACAGACCCTCTTTAGCTTTAGAAATAATGTTATCATGTCTGGGAAATAGCGTCTCCTACAACACTTACCATTCTTGACCCCATTCAAAAAAGAGGTGTTCGTCTTAGGGAGCGTTTAAGTATTACGTAACGAATTTGGGGAAGGGGAGCCTTGTAATAAGTTACGCTGCGTTACAGGGGTGGGACGGGAGGTTTAAACTACGCGTTACGTAACGCGACTTTTCGGTACTTTACGCCACATAATTGTGACTTTTTTTTATCTTGCGACAGTCTACGAAGGCTGATGCCTAAGTACTAACGTACCGTGGGTGACTTAAGTGTGGTGAGAGGGCGTTTGGTCACACGGGACTTGTGATATTTGGAGATTGGGAGAAGAAGGAAAAACTTCTGCGGGCAGCAGGTTCCATAGTCTTGACACTCTAGGGATGAAGGAAGGAAGAAAGCAGGAAGTTCGGGGCCTCTCTAACTGAACTGTAAAAGGATGCATAAAAGTTGCACTACGTGTTGTTCTGTTGAGAGCTGCCAGAAAAGGAATTATACTGGCCAATTCCTCTGAGCAGAAGCCGTAAAAATACCTATAGAAGAGCGACAGATCCCCTACAGCTCGACGGTGGGCAAGAAGAGGGAGCCTTTCTGCTCTTCTTTGAATGGAATCCAGAATGCTAAGTGTTGTAGGAGACGCCATTCCCCAGACATGAGAACAATATTCTAAAAAGGGTCTGATTGGGAATACAAACAGAGTGAACAGATTGGTAGAAAAAAAATATTTTCTGGCACGGAAGAGGAATCCGAGCTTTTTTGAAGCTGCCGAGGCTATGAATGTAATGTGTTTGTGCCAGTTAAGGTTATTCTCAAAAGTAACGCCGACAAGATTAAACGACTCTTTATTCTCCAGAACTTGGCCGCTCATATGTAAGGGATGAGCATTGGCAAACTTTTTTTTGCGACAGCGAACATGACTGTATTTTCGAGGCATTAAAATGAACAAGATTTTTGGCGCCCCAATCCAAGATAAGTTTGAGGTCTTGTGAAAAAGATATCTGCATGGACCTGCTCTTGTTTTCCAAATCAGAATTACATGGCGGCTTAAGAAATTGAATACTAGAGTGGAGGGTCGTACTATCGTCAGCAAAACTATTAATGGGATTGATTGTAGAAGAGAGAAGAGCGTTAATGTATAGAAGAAACAGCGTGGGTGCCAGCACTGAGTCCTGGGGCACCCCAGCATTAATTTGGTAAAAGTTGGAAGAATAACCATCTATACTGACTGATATACGTCGATTAGAAAGGAAACTGGAGAGCCAAGAGCAAAGCTTAGGTGGAAGACCGTAAGAAGGAAGTTTGTTAAGAAGCCCATCATGCCAGACCTGATCAAAAGCTTTGGATATGTCAAGAGCAATGATCTGAGATTCACCAAGAAACTCAAGGGACTTGTTTGAGTTGTGTAAGGCAAAGAAAAGAAGATTAGCTGTGGATCTACTATGACGGAATCCATACTGTCTATCATGACAAAGAGACACGAAATTTTATATGACATAAACTATCTATTTTTACAACACCTTTATTTTAAGTTACATAAACTTTTTGTCTAAATGAAATATTTTTCGAGCTATAATTAAAAAACTGAATTCTCAGGATTTTTCCAGTTAAATGGTCTGAAAAAATATTTTTTTTTAATTTTTGGATTTTGTCTGCAATTTTTAAGTGATTTAAGATTTAAGTGAATAAAATAAATGATTTATAATAAAAAGAATCACAATTATAAAAAAATAACTCCCTATTTTGAACCGGGATTTTTTGTCAAAATTACATTTTCATCACTTATAGTTTTTATAGTAGTAGACCAAACATTCTGTGGTAGTAGGTTTCTCTCGGTAAATGTACCGTATCGGTTTTTTGGGTTTTTCTTGATTTTTTGCTGTTTGACCTCCAACTTTGATTTCAGATTCGCGTTTAGCGGAAAGAAATATACACCAGAAAAATCTGGTCTGACACTCAGCACACACCACTTTTTCTTTTGGATTTTATTTATTACATCCTCCAGTATGTATAAAAAAATATTTTGGTTCCCTAAACCATTTAACTTTTATTTAGAACGTAGTTCCAAAAATTCAGTTTTCAACCGATCATTGACCGATCTGCCCTGGCTGTAGCCCATTTTTTTTGTTGAAGTATGCTCTTCAAGCGAGTAATAAAAAAAAATATTTTGCCTGCAATAATCGGTAATATTGCGTTTCAAAGTTTGTGATTTTGAAAAAACTGCAAACTTTGACCCTCCAGTATAGAGTTCCATCAACTCAGAATCGCACAAAAATTTAGGAGGACGTAGTGTTCTATTGGGTCCTTTCAAGCAAGTAGGTGTTTCTTACGTGTTTTGAGCTGCTAAATCCGAATACTAAGATTGCTCTTCACGAAAGGTGGTCGGAACATTTTTATTGTCATTTTCATTGCTAAAAACGATATACCAAAAAATAAAAATTAAACTTGATTTTGATTAATTGAGTTTGTTCCAAGTTACAGACACACTGAAAACAATTTTTTTCGGCAACGTTTATTTCTTGCAATTTAATGGAAAAAAGATGTAAAATAAATATAACATTAAGTCTTTAAAAGGTATTTATAAAATACTGTGTGCCAATTTAGTGCTAAAATCAAGAATTGTGTGCGAAAAGAAGGAGGTATAGTGAAACTATACGTAACTTGGCAATCTTACCTAATCAGGATGTTGTTTTTTGTAATTAACAACTTACTGTTCACAGCATCCAAATAAACTAATCTTTTAGGCGCGATTTTTTTAACAATAATTATTGAAAGGGCTGATGAAAAGGACTCGGAAGATATCTTAAATGCAGCCCATAAAGCTTCTTTCAGATTACTTCCAGTGAAATCTAAGAAAAGGTATAAAGCAGTGTATAATATGTTCTGCGAGTGGAAAAACTCCAAGAGATTAAAGGAATTGACGAAAACCTAATGCTGGCCTATTTTTACGAAAAGGTAGGCTATTTTATATGGTTAAGGTATTGTACATAGGTAATAATTTTATTATTTGTTTTAGGCACAAGTTCTTAAAGCTTCTAGTTTATGGGCAACATACTCCATGATCAAAAGCACAATAGAAATTAATGAAAATACGGATATTTCACAATATAAAAAGATAACAGCTAACTTGAAACGCCAAAATGTCAAACATGAATCTAAAAAATCAAAGTTCAGCAACAATTGGTTGATACAGCGGGGTCAAAAGTTATAACCTTTTGTAATAACTTACACAATGGTTTTTTTTATATTTATAGTTACACTATTTAAAATAAACGTTTTCTTGTTAAATTGTGTTTTTATGAAGTAATGGTTGCTATGCTGTAAAATGGTCTATTACTCGCACTATAAAAAAATCATTCTTCTGACGTATGGCTCAAAAAGTGGCCCCAGAATGGCATTAAATAGAAAGGCGCTGGTGTAGCGGAGTGGAGTGTGAACTTGCCGCAATATATAAAGTAAAGTTTAAAATCGGTCCTCTGGAATCTTCATATTCTGACGCAAGTCTATCAAACCCTTCAAATTGTAGATGCTGAAACTTACTTGGAAGTGACCGTGTCAAACCAGACTAAACAACTTGTCTTGTTTAAATAAGCGATTTTAGGTTTTAAAATAATTGAACGTTTACGCGCGCGCATTATATGTTTATTTAAAATATGTCTTTTACACAGTATTGTTTTATTTAAAAATTTTACAGTATAAATAGTTTTTTTACAATATTTTTTTTGATCATTTATTCCTTTTTAAAACCTATAAAAGTGTTTACTCCAAATGATAAGACATATTTACTTAGGGTAGGCGCACACTACAGACCAAACTGTCGTACGATAGTTTGGTCAGATTGGACTGCACATCTGCTCACTGCTACAGTTTAAAGGGAATCGTACTGCCCTTCAAACTGTTTCATCAGCCGATTACAAATCCTTCGAATGTTCGCACTTACATATATCTATAATTATATATATATATATATATATATATATATATATATATATATATATATATATATATATATATATATATATATATATATATATATATATATATATATATATATATATATATATATATATATATATATATATATATATATATATATATATATATATATATATATATATATATATATCGAAGGGCTCTATTATATGCAGTTTGAAATCTTAGACATGAGGCGTTATAAAGCCCTTTATCTTCATCAGAAGCCGAGTTATAAAAGGAAAAGCCTCTTTTGCCTTTTTTCATTCTTTTTTACAATATCTTAAGTTCTGATTCATGAATTTTAATTTTTTTAATTTCGATTTTTTTTATAAAACACACAGAAAAATATTTACTTTCTAGGTTGGATTGCGAGGTATTGCGTTTTAAAACAATGAAAAGGCGAGTAAAAATTTCCCGAAATTTTTTTGCGTAAGGCAGCCTAAATATTCGGATTAAGGAGCTCTAAATACGTAAGAAAAACCTATTCGTTCGAATAGGCCTTAATCGGCCAGTAAACCCCATTTGCCACTCGTAACAATTGTCAACTAGGTTTTCGTCTAGCCTTTTAAAAATATTATTGTCTGATTACTTTTTTCTCGATATCTAGCAAAAAACATCTGTAAAGGATTTGCATAATTTTTTCGCTTTCAATATAAAATCAGTAATATTTAAAGTTTCTCTCCATTTCAAATTAAAAGTTAAGAACACAAGTACGCAATTCTCATTTCTTGCTTAAATCTTGTACAAATTAGTGCAGCGATTATTTGTTTCTAAGCCAACTTGGATTCTAATTCATTCCTTTTATGACGTTTTGTCAAATCGTTATAAAAAGTATAAAAACTTTTAGAATTTCCTAAGTTTTGATTCCAAAATCTTGAAAACGGTGGCCGACTTGCCACCGAAACGTATATTAGCGTTCTTATTTTTTTTTTTTTTTTTTGGAGGGTTTTTCTTCTTTTTTGTTGCAGGCGATCTGCAAGTTCATAGGTGTCAATAGGGCTGAGCAGGCTCAGTTCGTTATACCCGGGACCTGGACCGAAGTGGTCCCATTTTCCAAAAAGTAGTAAGGCGAGTATCCCAAAGAAAACATACCGAAACATGAATCCGCCACAAAAATATAAAACATATTTACCATTAAAAATATTGTACTAGTAATTTACGTTACAAGGCCGGAAAATGGTCTATTAAAGTAAAAGTCTAGATATTTAAGGACAAGGCGACAGAGGAGCCGAGTCCGAAATTTGGAGACCAGTACTTTAATGACATTTGACGGCTGTGTATCGTACAACGTTTTATTTCATACTGTTTAATTTTTTTTTTTTTTTGATAACTAAATTGAAGTGTGAATATTCGGATAATATAAAGGTCTCAGTATTGTCAAAATAAGGTAATAAAGGTAAACGTGGCTACAATAATATAAGTTGTTGATCTAGTTATTCCTAAATTGGTTGCTTACAGTAACAAAGTAGCTTGTTGTCATTGTCTTGTCTGTTAGTTTAACATCATTTTTATTTATAATAAGAATAAAATGCTCCTGTAAATATTTCAGATAATTCAAACTGCAGTAAAGTCATTTTATTGTAATTTACATAATGAAAATTGTTCAGAATTAACCCTGTGTTAGGTAAAAATACTAAATTTCAGTTTCAGCCCGGTAAAGTTACTTTACCGGTCTAGTGATGTAATGTATTATTTTCCGGACTCAAACAACAATGTAACGTAGTATATTAAGGTACAGTATGAAATAAAATAATTTAAAGAAAAGAAAGGATTTAGGACAGAAAAAAAAATTGTTATAAGGAACGAAAAAAATAATTTAAAAATATAGTTTTTTAATTCATTACAAAATTCTGGAAAATATTTGACAATGCTTTATTAATGATGAAGCGTAATAAAGAGACTTATGTTTATTTATTTAAATTTTATTTGTATATTTTTAGGATTAAAATTCCACAAGCTAGTCATCATATAAAACCTGTATTATATGCTATATGTATCTTTGTTGGTTTTGGAAAAAATGTCGATTAAAAAGGTCCAAGTGACTGCACATTACGCAGTTTTATGAGGAAACAAAGGAATATCATAAAACTTTAATTTGTTTTATTAAAATTTTCTTGAAGATTTCTGAGGTCATAATAATACCGCTTCCTGCTTTACCGGAAGTGCTATTATTAGACTTTCCCAGTAATGTTACTTCAAAACTTTTAATGGCACGCTGTGTATTGAACATTCAATTTAAATTAGGTATATCTTTCCGAAATTTTTTCTTTATGAAGACCTTTAGCTAAACCTTTTATTTTTTAAATATTGACCTTTTTTTTTATACAGTAAAGCGCAGAGTACTGCGAACATAGGGCGATCCTAGACGATTTTGGATGTACCTAAAAACGCCGCACGCATTGCTTATCGGTCAATAATTTTCCAGCGAACAATTCAATACGTTTAGTATCGAACGCTCGACAGCAATAGTTGTACTGTGTCGATTATTTGCGACCAAAAAGTTTTTTTTAATAATAGTTATTAATAATGGATGTTTACGAACTGGAAGACAAAATTCAAATTATTGAATGGAATCACCGTGGAAATCCTGTTAGGGGAATTGGAGAATTACTTAATAATTTATTTCTAACCAGGCCGACCCCCACGATTTTCACTATTTACCGAGTCATTAAAAACTTTCTGACATTTGGTTGTTTAACTCCAAGAAAACATAAACATGATAGTGCCTCAGAAAAAAACAACAAAAGGGAAATTAAAGAAATTATGGTAGTGGCAAGTGTTATTAAAAATCCTCCAGTTTCCATTAATACAATTGCAGAACAGGTTTTTTTTGAGCAGAAGATCAGTGGAAAGAGTGCTGAAAAAAATTGATACCGATCCTACAAAGTAAGAAAAACCAATGAAATTTTCCCTGATGATCATTTTAGACGAAGGCAATTTTTTGAAACTGTAATGGAAATGAAAAATAACAATGAAAATTTTATAAGAAACATTGCTTTTACTGATGAATCAACATTTTCACTTCATGGTCTCACCCAACGATTTTTTTCTCTGAGGTCACGTAAAATCATAAATTTATGGTTTCCAGGAGAATAGGGCTAATAATCTACAACAATTGCAATTACAAATTGGGAATTTAGGATTATTACCCTTAACATTCTAGCAAATGTCAGAAGGAGTTTTTATGACAATCTTGGTTATTGTTTGGCTCAAGAAGGTGGTTTTTTTGATCATCTTTGATAACTTGAAAAAGAGTTTTTCTTTTTTTATTCTATGAATGCACATTAAATTATTTTCTTAAAAATATCTTCTACGTTCCATTATTTATTTGAAAAAATTATTTTATTTTATTAGGAAAAACTGTTTGGTTTTTAAGCAGCAAACGTTGCGGTCTCGTAAGCAACTAATTTTAAATTTATGACTGATAAGAAATCAAATCGAAGTCGGTTGACGGTAGCTAGCTCCTGCTACTTGCCTATAAACACTGCATCCTCTTACTGAAAATAAAAACGTAGTAAACAACTAAACTCGACAGATAATTCTTCCGAATTTATTACCGCACTTCCCACCAGTCCTAACCAAAAATGCGCCACGTGAGAAAACGAGACGGAAGTTGAGATGCAAGCCACAAAACTATTATTGGTATTTTAGAATTGGGTACATCCAAAATTGTCCAGGAGCCTCCTATGTTCGCAGTACGGTGCGCTTTACTGTATAACTGCATAACGCGAGGTGGTTCCTTGCTCAAAAATCAAAAAGAATAGGTATAGTATATAATAGAGGTTTAATATGAGATTCGAATCTTAAAAAATACATGGTCTTCCATTTAAAAAATTAAAATTCAAGCCATGCAGATGTTATTATATCCAAAATCGGCATATTATGACACAACATATTATATTTTCTATAGTTTTGGGCGGATTCAACATGGATTTGATAACAGCCACATGATAAACTGGAATGCTTCTAACATTTTAGCAAAACCAAAAAAAACGTAAAATAAAGGAAAGTGCAGTTACCTATGCTTGATGCTGAAGTAAATTCAGGTAAACTCAAAATCAATTAACAAACCATGACATCTTTTTTGTCTTTTTAAATATTATAAATATACTAGACAAATTAACTAACGTCATTTATGACAAAACGTCATAAAAAGTAAAAAGGTTTCAGAATTTCTCAAGTTTTTAACGGAAAATTTCTTAAAATTTAGTTTAATTTCATCTTGACAACGGAGGGCTGGCTTGCCACCGAAACGTAGATTAGTATTTTTGATTTTTGGGGGTTTTTCTCCTCGCTATACCCCGGGACCTGGATCAAAGTGGTCCCATTTCCTAGAAAATTTTAAGGCGCGTACTTCCAAAGAAAATATAAGAAAATAAAGGAAAAATTTTACTTTACGGACACCACGCCGATTTTTATAAAATTTTGCATACAGGAGTTTGTTGGGGCGCTGATCACGAATACAAAATTAGTTTTTTTTTTCGGCAACCTCCGGTTTTTGAGTTATAAGGCCTCCAAGTGAACTAACCTCAATATTTTCCCTTCTTGAAACTGATTACCAACAAATGGGAACATACACTGATTAGGCACTTATATATTAAA
Source organism: Listronotus oregonensis (assembly GCA_019359885.1). NCBI lineage: Eukaryota > Metazoa > Arthropoda > Insecta > Coleoptera > Curculionidae > Listronotus > Listronotus oregonensis. The sequence continues at coordinate 30,392 of JAHBCN010007279.1, read as the reverse complement.
CAAATACACTAAAATTTACAATAATTTATTGTCTATTTTAAGTAAAAATTATCTCAAATAAATCCACTTTCTGTACGTTGTAAGAAGAAATATGATGTTACTAAAAATAAGCAATAAACTTTTGTGAATTTTAGTGTATTCGTTTAAGTGCCCAATCAGTGTATGTTCCATTTTGATGGTAATCAGTTTTAAGAAAGAGGAATTTTGGAAAAATGTCCTTTTTGATGTTAGTCCACTTGGAGACCTAATAACTTAAGAACCACAGGTTGCCGAAAAAAACTTTTGGATTCGTGATCAGCGCCCTAAAAAACCCCTGTATGCAAAATTTTATAAAAATCGGCGTGGTGTACGTAAAGTACAATTTTACCACAATATATTATATTAAAATTGGAAAACGTTATTTTTTTTCTTAAGAAATTAAATGCAACCATAGGGACATAGATAGATAAATACATTTTTATGTATTCCATCTGATGTATTCACAAAAATAACAAAAAGCTGTTTCACATCTGTTATAAAAAAATTGTAACTAATATTTATTTTATTATTATTATTATTATAATTTGAATTTCCAATATAAGTTTTTGCCTTAGTAGTCTAAAATTGTTTAAAGAAAGAAAAGAATCTAGGGCCGAAGAAAAAAATTAGTTTAGGGAATAAAAAAATATTTCCAAATATTACTGTTTTTTAATGATGAAGCAAATAAAAAGACTTGCGTTTAATTTATTTAATAAACTTTAACTGCAAATATTACTGAAATTTCTAAAAAAATACCTGGTGATAACGAAATCACTGTCAAATTTTATTTGCGTAAATGGAAACATATCGAATTGGCGTTTTTTAATGGTAAAGACCCAATTTGAATTTAACTTTTTGCAAGAACTGTTAAAATATTTTTTTATTTTTTAGAAAACCTGCAAATTGGTGTTAGATACTGGTAATATCATAAACATTTCTAAATGGAAATGGAGTGTTGAAGAAGGCCTTAGGCACAAATTGTCTCAGTAATCTCTTAAGTGGGTGGGTAGATGATATTTAGTACTTAAAGAGCTTAAATGTTATTCTACGCTCTTTAAGTACAAGCCAATAAAATTGAACAAAAGTAGTTCATTTAAGCGACTTTTAAAGAATCAATGCTGCTTTGAATAACACGAGAAGTGTAAAAAATATAACTACATCTCATGAACACCACATCCTTCCAGAAAGTATCAATGCGTTGAATTGATTTTTACAGATACTAAAATATAAGTTAAAGCCAATGTCGTAGTAAAACAATCATTAATTTATTAGCAAAAAGTAGTAATACTATCAATATAAAACTCGCCGTGATGGTTAACATTTATAAGTGAAAAGCAAATGAAAACTGTATGAATATTTAAAAGTTAAATTTATATTTAAGATTCTCATTCTTGCATTGCAGCTGTTGCTTCCTGACTAGGTGGTGCAGGTTCTTTATCCTTCTTCTTTGAACCAGAAACAATGTCGTCAATACGCAACAATAAAATAGCAGTTTCAATTGCGGTTTTGTAAGTTTGAAGTTTTACTGCAAGTGGTTCCCATAGACCTTTTTCTTTTTGTTCTACGAGCTCCCCAGTTTCTCCATCAATGCCCCATGTACATGGAGTATTAGGATCTGAGTGATTTGCGTGTTTTGCTCTAAGAGCTGTTAACGTTTTAATGGTATTTGCACCACAGTTTTGTGTCAAAGTACGAGGAATAATTTCTGAAAAAAAAAATAATGAAATTAAAATCGGCCAATCACTTTTTTTTTGTAAGACCAATAAATTTTAAGCCGCTTAGATTTAAAAAATTTTGGCGACACCGCGTTGAAAATTGTTAGGACAGTTAACATACCGGTTTATTTTGGCGAGAAGCGGTAACGTAGGGGAAGGTGTTATGACGTCAGTATCTACGTCATAATTTTGTACCCAGTATCCACCACTATCGCCACTATCGGGAGGAGCGTTCATAATGGTTATGTTAAATGTCATTTTAAAATAATGGATGATTCGCGGCTTTTCTATTGCTTCGGTTCTTATGTTTTTTTGCTATGGTTTAACAACTATTTGGATTGCAAATTTTTTGATTTATTAATTAACTTCCAAATGGATAAATTAGTGCAATTATATTTAAATCATAAAGGAATAGATTTACTTGTTACAGTTGACTTGGAAACAGCTAATATCTTATTGAATGGAAAAATTGATTTATATCTTATCTTTTCGACTTATTTCTTAACTCTCCAAAGACCTTACATTTGGATTTAAAATTAAAAGTGTATTAAACGATAATTATTTAAGTTGACACACGCGTGACATACGTAAACCGTTTCGTTTTTTCGAGGATAGGCGGGTTAAGCACGGTTAAAATGATGGGGGAAAGAACTGCTATCAACCAGTAGTTAAAAACGGTATGTCGCGAAAAAATATGTACTTATTGCTTGACCCAAGGTTTTATGCGATTAATGGAACTCTAGAGAGTCATCCAATGAAGACGAAACAGAGCCATATTTTTAACTTTTTCTTTATTAAAAAAAATGTGTAATAGCCGTCTTATGTATTTTTTCCCAATAATCCCAAAAAACGTAGAAAATGGTTTGAGTTACAGCAAAAGAAATACGAAAAAATTAACATTTTATTAAAGGGAATATTATTTTTTTTTGTTTTTAAAATCGTGTCATTTTTTTGCTATCTTCCAATAAAAAGCATTTATATTATTTATTAGTAACGATAAATTTAATTTATTTGATAAAAGAAATTTGCGATTTATATTTGAAAATAGAAAAAAAGTCAATATCTGAAATACCAAAATAAAATAAGTCAATATTCTATCAAAGCCTAGGGCTATAATATAACAAAAATGTAAAACAGTTTTATGATCAGGACATAATTTATTTTAACCAATATACACTGGAATTTGACAGAATTTTGATTTCTTGTGTTTTAAAATTTTGGATATTTATTGTATTACCGTACCAAACCGTATACCTTTTCCAGCTTTAACTGGATGCTTTTTATATTAATTAATTTTTTCATAACGAAAAACAAATACAAAATTCTTTTTATTATATCAAAAAAGTGACACACTTCAAATCAAATCAATAAATAAGATCTCATGTACTCAGTAACGTTGTACAATAAAAATCTAGCATTTCAGGAAAAACATCCTTGATCTTTAATCTAATGTTTTTAATACAAAAAACTAGTACCCTAGTTTAACCTTATATTAGAGATGACTTTAATTAAAAAAAAATTTACTAGAGACCAACCGAAGGTTTGGTTTTGGTTTAGGCCAGTTTCGGCCATGCTGAAATTGTTAATGTTAATATGACATAAATATATACAACAAGACTGACGTATGTTTGTTTAATTTTTGGACAAATATTCACATATACTTGTCATATTAAAACGTGTATTTTACTTATTGTATAACAATATTTTTTTACGAACCTAATGCATGAGCCAGAGCCCTGTATGGTCCATGAGTTGCCTTTTGCAATAATCTTTGAGCAACTGCCATTTCAATAGCGCCACCTCCTGGAACCAAACGAGGTGACAGAACAATGTTTCTCGCTACTTGCAAAGCATCTTGCAAATTTCTTTCTGTTTCATTTAAAATATCTTTGCTAGCTCCACGTAATACAATAGTACATGCCTGAAAGGTAAAGAAATAAAAAACATGTTTTACCATTTTTAATGGAAATTAAAACTCCTAGTTTCTGTAGATTAATTACGAATAAGTTCCTTATACCTTGACATGTTGAAGTATTATTAGGGCTTTTTGATGGAATATTCTATATAACTAAATATTTACAAAGCGCTCTCCCATTTTTACAAACACTTAAAATGTATATCTATGTTTATCTTAATAGTATATACCCTGTTAATTTTTGTATTAAACTTAATTTTGCAATTTGTGGGTTAGGCCACTTTTTTGAAAGCCTCAATTAAACACAGTAAGCCTACGAAGACTTTACACTGTAAATAATTTTAAAACGTCTGTGTGGTGTCTTTATGCACCTGAGTGCGATCATATAAATATGTCTGTGATTTGTAGTGTGTCATGTCGTGTGGTGACAGACATATATTTTTTAGATACTAAGGTTGTCCGTAACTTTGTGATATAGCGTAGAAAATGAAACAAATAAATTTATTTTCTTTTACTGTATTTTTAAAAAATATAGTGATTGCAGTTTCGTAGTTCTACAACATTTTCAGACATTTCAGCTTGAAAATCTAATCACCATTTTTCATAAAAATACAGTGAAAAAGAACAAAGTAATTTGTCTTATTTTTCTAAGTAGATATTTTTTAACTGAAAATTAAAGTTTTATTTTAATATTTAGTCACATACAGGGTACTCTATAAAAAAAAATTAAAAACGTTTCATTGCTAATACTAACTGTTTTCTATGAGTTAACAACAATACCGCTATACTTTTATATCTTTATTTTTTTAGTTTTGTTATTAAGCCCCAGTGAAAATTAAGGCTGTATTTATTACTAAAAATTCAGGCTAGGATAAATAAGAAAATCAGTAACTAAAATTACTTTGAGTAATTTATAACGGTTGTACACCATCCATCAAAATAACATTATTTTTTAAGTAAGACTAAAGAAGAAGAAAAGACAAATTATTTTCGTTGACTGAATGTGTTTTTTTGTGGCACTATTATATTTTCCCCGAAATTCAACACACAATTTTTTAAATTTTTATTGGTTTATAAATAAAATAAAAAAGATTTCTGTGCCCAAAATATTTTAGTAGATGTAGCAGACGATTTCTAAATGGTTTATTTTTGGATTATTTCCCTTTCCCAGTTCTCTCAAGTGTTACAGAATATGGATCATTATATCACCACCATCCAATCATACTCACATACGACGTCACAACAGAACAGAAAGAAACATACATATACGTACCAAACCATATACAGCTTATAAAAAGTTAAGATTGGATTTAAAAAATGAGACGTTGGAATCCGTTTTTTTCTCAGAAAATTTAAATCTGTCAGTTGTAAATTTTTTAAAGATTTTGCAACAAAAAATTTCCCAAAACACGAAAACTATAAAACAAATAAACACAAAATATGCGAAAAATAAATGGATTACTAAAAGTTTATTAAATAAAATTAAAACAAAAAATTCCATTTACAATCAAATCCTAAAAGATCCCCAAAATGCTCAATTAAAAAGTCGATATAAAGTATATAAAAATCAACTCTCAAAAACAATTGCAAAAAATAAAAAAGATTATGCTCAAAACTTAATTTTAAAAAATAAAGGTACATCCCAGGCACTATGGAAATGTGTAAACAAAATATGTAACAAACCTTTACAAAACTCAAAAATTGAAAAAATTAAACTTTCTAACTCGCAAATTGTCACAAATAACACAGAAATCGTAAATCACTTTAATAACTATTTTTGCGAAATTGGGCAAAAATTGGCAGAAGATATAACACCTCCAAAAAATTTTACAGAAAAAATCACCTGGTCCGATAAAAGTTTATATTTTTTGAAAGAAACAACAGAGCATGAGGTAAAAAAATAATAAAAGAATTAAAGACAAAAAAAGCACCTGGACCAGATAAAATACGCTGCGAAACACTTAAGGAAATTGCAAACGAAATATCGCCTATTTTGACATATTTAATTAACTTTAGTTTTCATACCGGTGACTTTCCTAATGCTTTAAAGTTAGGAGAAATCAAACCTTTATTCAAAAGTGGGTGTAAAACTGAAATCGGAAATTATAGATCAATATCTTTAATTTCCAATATTTCAAAAATTTTTGAAAAAATAATTAACAAAAGGGTTGTTTCGTTTTTAGAGAAACAAAAACTAATTTCTGCAAAACAATTTGGCTTTAGAGCGGGAAGGTCCACCGAAGATGCAATAATCAGTCTCACAAACGAAATCTATAACGCCTTGGATAAAAAAGACCATCATTATGCGTTTTTATTGACTTGACCAAGGCTTTTGATACAGTTTGCCATAAAAAGCTCATTCAAAAGCTTGAACATATTGGTATCAGAGGCAGTGTACTTAATTTGTTTAAGAGTTACCTGAGTGAAAGAAACCAGTACGTAAAAATAGATGATGTGGAGAGTAACCTGAGAGCTGTCACCTGTGGTGTACCGCAGGGGACAGTTCTTGGTCCACTTCTCTTTACAATATACCTAAACAATCTTTTAAAAACAAATTTGCTGGGTACGGTTATCAGTTTTGCTGATGACACGGCCATTTTTTACTCGGGAGACTCCTGGCTTGATGTCAAAAACAGGGCGGAGTCTGACTTAAATGATATTTTTAAGTGGTTTCAATGCAACAAACTTACACTGAATCAAGCAAAAACTAAATTTGTGCCTTTTGCATCATATATTAACAATTTACCGGAATTTCGCTTTTTAAATGTAGGAGAGAACATATATATTTCGAAAACTGACAGTATTAAATACTTGGGAATAATTGTGGACCAGCACCTTCGATGGGATAAACAAATAAACCATATACTTTCAAAAACCAGGTATCTTATTACTCGGTTTTCCCACTTAAAGTATTATCTCAAACCAGAACAATATACTTCGCATTGGTTCAATCACAATTCAATTATGGCATTTCTGGTTGGGGCAGTGTAAGGGATTGTTATTTAAATAAACTAGAAGTAACACAAAAATGGATCCTTAAAATTATTTTTAATAAAAACAAAAAATATTCTAGTGATCAATTATTTTCTGAGGCGAAAGTCTTTGATATCAGACAACTTTATTTTTTTAATATTCTGATGTTGGTGCATAAGCAAAAATTATACTACAAGGTGTTCCTCATGAAATAAACACTAGGTATAAAAAAGATTGTATGGTGGTTCCGATTAGCAGAAAGGAAATTGGGCACAAATCTATACATTTCTTAGCTCCAAAATTTTTTAATTTGCTACCAAATAACCTTAAAGAAATGATGTTTTCAAAATTATTTAAAAATGAACTAAAAAATGGATTTTACAAGTAAATAGAAATGAAATACGAATTTTTTTCTAAAATTTCCTAAAATTTGAGATGTATTAATATAAAAGTAGATTATAATATTGTGACTCAAAATTCTGATTGTAACAAAATTACTCGATTTGTAACTTTTAACTCGATTGTGACAGTTTTACCCAAATAGTGACACTACCCGGACATTACAAAACAGCGCTAACAAGCAACAAATGTTGCTTCTGCGCTTAAAATGTGTATTTAAATGTTTATATAAAAATTGTATTAATTTTTGGAAAAATAAACTTATTATTATTATTATCATATATTATCTGTCAAAAAAACAACCATTTTTGTGATGTTTTAAGGTTAGTTGTGTGTCAATGTGAACCGAATTCCTATGTATGGTGCTAATACAAGTTAGTCAACAGGCTTAGGTTTGTAAGGCTCAGCAAAGAAAAGCCAAAACTAACAGCTAAAAATGTCAGATTATAGTAGGATTTATTTGTCAGCCTGTTTTTGTGAAAAATTATCATCATTAAATATGGAATATATCCGAAAAAATGTCTCGGCGATTATTGTTTTGATGAATATTGTAAATTGAAAATAAAATTATTGTATTTAGGTCAATATTAAAATATTCTGATCAATGCTGATTATTGTAGACTTTATTAACTGGACTATTTTAGTTTTATTTTATATTATTAAAGAGAGATTATTTAACTAATAAACTAAAATAATAAAAACCATTTTTCCACTTACCTTGGGATTTTTACACTTAGTAATATAACAAAAATATTCATCTCCTAGCTTTTTAATTTCAAAGAGACCAGCTCCTGTACCCACATCTGATTCTTGTAACTCTTCAGTTCTGTTTACAATGGTAGCGCCACAAGCACGTGCAATTCTATTATTGTCGGACTTACGCACTCTACGAATTGCACTAATACCTACAAGTAAGATAATAGCAGTTATGTTAAATATTAAAAGAATAACAAGCAGAGGGTCTGACAAAATGTCTGCATATCATTTTTTTTTTAATTATTTACTTTATTTACAATTTGACTTTGCATTAAATTTTTTCGTTCACACAAAAAAAGAACATAAATAAAATTAATAATGTGATTTGTTATAGTGTTACGAACGTCTGCCTATTTTTTTTTTTTTTTTTTTTTTTTTAATAAAGACTACAACCACAGATTTCAAAATTTCAAAAAGCTTAAGAGGTTGTTTTTAGGTAATTTTATTTTTATTTAAATTACACCATCATTAGTGAAAGCAAATCAATGCAACCTAACCAGAACTGCTTACGTCTGGAAAACTCTTATTATATAAACAGGTTGATAATAAAAACTGGCAAAATTTTCTGGACCATGTTTGTCAAAATTTGTTGAATGGTATCAATGGTAAACTATGGAAGCATGACTATCCAAATACCCTGTTTCTTTACAGTAAGATTTTTTCCGAAAATACATAATTATTTTATTTTATATCGACGGATACCGATGCACAGATCAAATACTTTCTTTCTTGAAAGTGCTGCAAACTTCCTCCAAGATAAAACACTATACAATAAAATGAATAAAAATAAAAGCCCACCTATGCTATATTATACTCAATACATTACCTGCTTTAAGTAGGAAATGTTGTGCTAAATCAGCGACTCCTTTTTCTGTAAAGACCACATCTGGCTTAAGTGCTATGATCTCTTCACACTGTCTTCGAACATGTTCCTCTTCAAGTTCTAACATTCTGGTAAAGTCCTACAATCAAAACCAAATATGTCAATTTTTAATTATATACAAATAACATATAAAGTATTTTTAAAAGTTATTTAAATTTTAATTAATTATAGCTTTTAAAAAATTACATGATTAATAAATTTGTGACCACTTATATTTTTGACCTTAAAAAACAATATGTCAATTAAGATAAATCAATAATTTATTATTTATATTTGTAGAAAGTTTTGTGACTGGACATGACTATATTTTTTACATTTCTGACTACAGTTACTTACGCCTTGAGCTGTAATTTCAACATTTGTTTGAGATTCACCTTTCTTATATTCAAGAGCACAGTCCAGTAAAATAATCCTTGGATTCTAAAAAGAAACATTTTAATTATTAGCTATAACAAAAATTGACATTTTCATATGGACCTTCTTTAACTCTTTTTAGGCTTAAATATTTTAAAAGGGATGATAAATTAAATCTATTTACTAATATAAAATTACTGACATGATATGGTCCTAAAAATACCCTATTTATGCTATGTCCATACATCAAAGATTACAATATCCTTGTGATTTTTGCTTATTAATAGGAAAACTGTATTAGCTGTTAAAAGCAAAAGTGGGAAATAAAACCCAAGAGATACACAAGCTGTAATGCATATCATACTAATGGGGCTATACAACACATTTTTAAAAACATTTTTTGGAGTATTTACAAAACTTGACAATTAACATGAATTTTAATTTCGTGTTTAAACAATGAAACCATTTTTTTTAATTATGTATTTCATACAAGAATTACAATAATGTTAATAAATTTAATACTTACCTCAATATACCTTCTCATTTTAGGATGAGTGACATCTTTATTAAGCATCACTCCACGTAAAATTTCAGAATCCTCAATAGAACCGCCTGGAATTTTTTCTACTTTAGCATATCTTTTAATGTCTACTTCAGTTCTGCCATTTTCTTCAAGCATTACTGTTTGAACAGCATCGAGGGCAATATTGACAGCTAAATCTGACCATTTACCAATAAACTTAGTTCCAATGCAACCTTTTACCTTAAATTTAAATTTTATGTTTAAAATATTGTAAATTAATAATATTCGTTGGGTAAAATACAAGCGAATATTGACTATATATATTTTTTGTAATTTGCAATAGTAGGACATGTCCAAATGAGTCTGTGAATGAAATAGTCTTTGCAAAGCTGCAGAACCTGGTATAAAGCTACATAGAGCATTTTTTTCTCTTTTATATGTCACATAAGTAGGCGCCAATCGAAGAAATCCAACCTATATACAATATAGTCTGTGTCGTTCGGGAAAAAAACGCTATTTGATGATGTCCTAGGTAGCTGCGCTTTTGTAGGAAGGAGAGATAGGTACTAAGAAACTGTAGTACATTAAAATTAAACACAGTTATCGTAACGGGAAGACAGGATGGTTCCTGGATTATCCAGGGCTCCTATAAAGTGCCAAAAAATGATTGATTGAATGAATGATTGGATCATTTGAGAAATCGGTCAATGACTGATTCGATCGCCAGTAAATGATCGAGCTACCCATCTCAAACACAATATTTTAGAATACACGGACAAAGTTTCCGTATCGAATCTAAATGTCTGTCTTATGATAGGAAAGTGAAAGTATAGTATTGCAATAAGCATTATTTCACATTTTTAAAAAGTTATTCCCATTAAGTAGCGTTAAATTTATTTATATTTATAAATAAGTACTTACAACATTACTGAGAGCAGCTTTGTCGTTTTTGTTAATTGGAACACTAAGTGGTCCTTCAACGTAGGAAATAATATCTTCTAAGGCTTGTCTATATTGTCTAATAATAACGGTAGGATGAATCTGCTGTTCTAAAAATTGTTCTGCAGCAGCAAGCATTTCTCCAGCTAGTACAATTACAGATGTTGTTCCATCACCAACCTAAAAATGATGAATGGTCTATTTGTTTTTTTGCTTTTACCATTTACTCTAGGTTAGATTAACCCCATTTATAACTTTATATATAAATTAACTGTAAAACAGTTACTTAAACCATCATTAAGTAAATATACACGTAAAAAAATTAAACGTACTGACATTTTCAAGCTTTAAACACCTCAATACCAAATTAGAACTGTATTGGTAATTTTAATAATAAAATCCATTAATATGTTTTAATAGGAAATCAGAAAGGGGCAACTTAAATGAATCTATTAACCTTAGAAGGTTATGAAAAATAAATTAGTGAATTTAGTAAATTTATCCTAATTGTGATATTAGTTTTTAGGATTTACTGTAAATTGACAAGTTCTATATGCCAAGTGGCATAATTATTGTATAATAGAACAAATAAAGTATATGACTATGACTATGACTAATGTTTTTGGGCATATCATATATTTTGTTCCGACATTATTGTCGATAGTCAGCCGGTAACGTTAATTGTCATGTAGTTTCTTATTACTATCACCAAGAATAGAAGAATAGGTATGGGCTTATATATGTATGTGTTAAATCTTTATATAATTTATTATGGCTTGTTTCCATATTCAAATTAATAAAATAGTATTTAATTATTTTAAAACCCAAAATTACCTTATGAGGTGGATTTAAAACATTAAATGTTTTTTATAATAAATTTTATTAACTTTAACCTATATTTACCTGTAGTAATGAACAAGTTAAATCCACAGGCTTTTATCTTACTGAACAAAAATTGGCAACCTTGTGTAGAGTACACCTTATCTCTAAGTTTAGTGTTCAAACTTAAAATTAATTAGGATGGAATTTCAGTTGGTGACAATGTGCTTTATATAAATATGCTCTAGATAACAGGTTATGTTTAGTTAAATCAGGTAAAAATTTAATGCTTTCAAATTGAATGTCACTTCAAAAGAAATGGATTTATATGAATGAACTTCTTAAAGTTTTGATTAAACACAATGTTATGGTTCAAAAAAAGTACTATCAAGTGTCTTTTCTTAAATTTAGATTGGAGTTTTTTGGTTCAAGAAAATTATTTATGTTTACGTGGCAATTCCTTTTATTAAACACATTTTAAATTGAAATAAAACATTTTTTACAGGTACACACTTAAATAATTTAAACTGTTATCAGTATTTAGCGGATATACATTAAACATCTGCCACTTGCAATTTTACACAAATTAAACCTTTAAACTGTATTGCAGTCATATATTAATATCTAAAGTTAATACACGTCGCCATCAAAAAAAAGAAAAGTTGTATTGTCTTATGAAATGTTTTTATTAGTTCTTAAATATCCAAAATTCAATTATTTAAATCCAAACCCAATTAACATTTAGACAACATTTTTTAATATTATTTTTACATAGGTTTTATTGCACAATTACCTATTCTCGCGATTTTGAAAGGAGAGTTTTCTATTTCTTTCTTTCTAAAACTTAAACATTTCAAAAAGTGTTTTTTTGTTATCAAAAAGAACTAGTAAAAAAAACCTGATGTTTAAATAAATACTTACTTCTTCATCTTGTGTTCTTGCAATCTCTATCATACTTTTAGCAGCAGGATGCTGGACAGTTATTTCACGTAAGATAGCATTTCCGTCGTTGGTCATAACAATTCCACCCATAGGATCCATCAACATTTTTAGCATAGCTTGTGGTCCAAGACATGTTCGAATCACATCAGCGATTTGCTACAATAATACTTAACTAAAGTAAGGTTGACAGTCATCATTATTACAACAAAATTTGACAATTTTTCAATATTATTTTTAACTAATTAATTGCCAGTTATTTTATTTAAAAAAATTGCTCTGTATGTTCTTTAATAAACTTAAGCCTTTTAAATTCGCAATATCATCATTATTTCCATTTTTCATGCCTCTATAAGATTTACAAGTATTTTTTTACTTTCATATACATTTTTATGATTATCATCTCGAGACTATGATTATATTAAATGAAGGAGGTGATTCTACATTTACTTATTTTTTAAAACTGAGAATTATATTGATTAGGTATGTAAAAAATATATAATTGAAAGCAGTATCATATGCTGGGACAAGGAACCCAGGCCCTTTATTTTTTTAAACAAATTAAGTAATTTTATGAGATCAATTGTGGGCCCCCTATTTTTTGTAGTCAATATTTCCCACTGATTGAGAGTCACCTTATGACACTCACTCACAAATAGAGCCAAGGCAAAAGCCAACTCAGTAATGTTTAATAAATATTGCCCTGTGAGAAAGTTATTCACTAAATATTTCTTTCTATTACCCTTTAATTTTTATGCTTATAATATTACACATTTTATGCTTAGAATATCTTAGCACAGTCCCTATTTCCTCCCCACAATTACCTGTATTGTTGTCTTTGTTTTCTTACCTATTTTTTTTTAAGATTCATCATTGATTACAATATTCATAGTAATAATTTTCAGAAAAAACTTAGGGTAATTTAACTTACATTTAAAATGAAATTAAAACAATACTAGGGTTTAAAAAAAAAATTATGTTACTAAATAAAAAAGCAGCATTGCAAAGCAAAACTGTGTGCTTCTTTCTTAAATAGTGGCTTACAGTTTACTACCTTTTTTATTAAAAAGACTTATAAAGTATTAATAACGTCAAAATATTAAAAATCTACAAATCCTAGACGAAAAATGTTTAAAAATATTAACCAATATTACAACAAAAAACGCAGTAAGGTGAGCTAAAAAACATTAATAAAAGTACTAACAAAAGTAGAAGCCCAGACAATTAAAAAAACCACACCACAACAAACCAATTTCAGCAAAACACCAATCCTATAAAACTTTTATCGATGAGGACCACATCTGCATATCATATGATTTACTAAAAATTATTTATTTTAAATACCAGCCCTATAAGAATTTACCATGCTGTACTATATGATATAAAGTTATTAAGTGTCTCAGCTCTCCCAGAAACTGTCCTTTTATGTGTTTGGCATCGTCAAACAAATATATAATTACAGAATCCAAGAACTACTTTAAACACTTTTGGTCAAGAAGTTAAAAATCAATTTAAATATATAACAAGAGAGGATGTAAAAATAATACAAAGGAAAATTGGATATTCCAAACACCCCCAGCAATATTTAAGTGGCTTATAAGAAACAATAATTTAGTGTGACCTTTGCCCAGCATATGTACAAGAATACACAAACGTGGCACTATGTTTCAAGTGTTGCTTATTTGGTCACGTGGCTAAACACTGTACTACAGATGAATGTTGTCATAAATGTGGTGGTACCCATAACCCTTTATAATGTACTGTTGATACTTTTGACTGTCCAAACTGCAAACAGTCTAATTTACCTAAAGGAAACCATTCAGCTCAGTCCCTCGTGCCCAGTATATGTACAAAGAATACAGCAGCAAACAAATTATTCAACAGGAGAAAGTTTTTAGCAGAGAAATAAGGAATAACAAAATCAGCAAACTACAAGGATATTGACAACCACTCTACCATACTTGAAAAAACATTCCATATAAGTCATTCTGATAGAAAAATTTATAGAGAAAATGAAAAAAATGACCAGCGATGTAGCATTATTCTAAAGTAACCACAGAAATCTCTAGGAAATTCTATAGATATGATAAATGATATGCTTGAAAGAACATGTGGACTGTGAATGTTTTGCCTTTCAGAACACTGGAAAACAAAAGAGCAGTTACGGAAACTAAACATTAACAATTTTAAACTGGTATCAAGTTTTTGCAGAGTAGGAGGGGTATGGGGAGCGCCACCAGTGTACCTTAAAAAGATATCCAAATTTCGAAGAAGAAAAAAATTGAAGAACTTTCTATTCGAAGGTGTCTATGAATGTGCATGTGTTGATGTACTTTTAAAAGTGAAAGTGTCATTGTCATTATCAGTGTATAGGCCTCCAAAAGGTAACCCAATATTGTTTCTTGAAAAAATGGAGAGCATGCTGGTTAAATCATAGAGACTGAACAGAAGAAAATTTTATTCTTGGGGATTTTAATATAGAACTTTTAGAAAAAAACAATCTCAGGAACACAATTTTTATCTGTTAGACTTTGGTATATATCCAACAATTTTAGAAAATACCAAGAATAACATCAGCATCTAAAAGCTGCATTGATAATATTTTTACAAATGTACCAAAATGTGATGTATACAGTATTATTTCTAAATACGGTAATATCAGATCACACGGCCCAAAATTATATTTGCTTATAAGCAGAGCACAGTAAAAAAATGTTATTTTTAAAAGAATTTGCTACTGAAAGAAAGTAAAACAGAGTTTTTAATACACTTTAAAACAGGAAAAATGGCAAGATGTTTTTGCTTTAGATCAGCTGATGTAAATAAACAGTGGTCTGCTTTTATGAACACATTCATGCTTTTCTTTAATCCAGAGTTTTCCTAAAAAATTATTCAATCCTAACCATAAAGCTAAGAATTTATATAAACATAATAAAGATATAAAATGTAAAAAATAGGTTAAATACTCTTTTTATTATTAAAAAGACAAAGTAACAATTATAATAACTTGTATTCGTCTGTGAAAAAGGAGTATGATGAATTGTTGGTAAAAGTAAGATCGGAAAATTATGCAAGTAGAATAAAAAAGCTCGGATAATAAAAAATAAATGTATGTGGTCTATTTTTAGAGAAATCACAAACAATTGTAAGGAAAATTATGAGACAATCCCTGGAAAGCCTGATGAAATACCAAATAAATATAATAAATTTCTTTTGGAATCACTTCCTAATCTTATTAAAAATATCCCACATATCAATTGGACACATAAAATTAAAGAAAATAACAGGTCAATTTTTCTAAAACGTGTTACAAACAAAGAAATTTTAAAATTAACTAAGCAAATAAAATAAACATAGTTTTGGTGACATTGAAATACCAACCAGTCTTATGCGTCAGGTTATTCCAGCGATTGCTAAAGTTGTTGTGTATATAATAAATAATTCACTAGGGAGGGCATCTTTCCTGAACTCCTAAAGCTGTCAGCAGTAAGACCTGTTTATAAGAATAAAGGAGACGCTAATGACATTAATAACTACAGGCCTATTAGTCTACTGTCGGCTTTTTCAAAGTTGTTTGAAATGGTTATATGTCCAATAGCCCGGTTGTTCAATTTATGAAAGAATGTAATATATATTTTCAAATAACCAACATGGATATATTAGAAAAAGTCAACTCAAACTGCAATTTTCCAATTTGTTCAAGCAGTTTTGGAACACTTATCAAGGAGAGGGGCGACATGGCTCTTGGCTTATTTTTGGACCTTTCAAAAGCTTTTGACTGCTTAGACAGAAATTTGCTACTTAGAAAATTACAGCTTTATGGGATTAGGGGACATGCCCTTGAGTGGTTTAAATGCGTACTTAAATGATAGGACTCAGAAAGTAATAGTTTATAAAGGATGGTATGTGTTACAAGTCAGAGGTGGAAAAAAATAGAGTAGGTGTTCCTCAGGAAGTATCGGACCTGTCTTAACTATAATATTTATGAACAACATAAATTTTGAAATTAATAGCCCTTATCTCAGCTTAACTGAATATGCTGATGATACTAATTTATTAGCTGGTGAATTTGCAAATATATCTGAAATATCAAAAAATGCCGAAGACTTATTTTCATTAATAAATATTTGGTTTCAAAAAAATAAATTATGCTTAAATGAGGACAAAACCAACACATTGCTTTTTAGAACCAAGCTAAATAAAACTCTCAAACCGGCATCTGTTTCAATTAAAAATAATGTTCTATGTAGTAGTAACACCAAATTTCTGGGTGTCTATATAAATGAGTTTTTAGATTGGACAAGCCATATAGAAGAACTAACAACAAAGCTAAACCAAATTTGCTTTTGTATACGAACCGTTACAAAATATTTGAATGAGACAGCTTGCAGAACCCACTAATTAAAATAAAACGAGGGAACTATAGGCTTGATGCCAACACATGGCAACTGTGTCACAAAATGTGTTTTCAATCGGCAATTGCTGTGTCCATTTGTTTATTATACCTGCTTTTAATCACCCAATATAAAACCGGATATTTTCTTATTATGCCTTATATTTCCACACAATATCAATATTTAATTCTGCATATCACTCTCTTACCTTGAAACTTTTTTTTAACAAATTATGTTATTTATTGTGCAATACATAATTTTGTATTAGATATATTTTTTGTGATCTTTAAGTATCTTTTTATATATGTTTTTTTTGGGGGGGTCTTTTCTTTTTTCTGTTTTAGGCGATCTCTTAATTCACAGGGGTCAATAGGGCTGAGCACACTCAGTTTGCTTTAACCCCGGACCAGGACTGAAGGGGTCACATTCTCTAGAAACTTTCCAGGCGAGTAATCCCAAGAATATGTTAAGACATGGATCCACAACAAAACAATAAAACATATTTATATGTGGTTTTTTATTATTGATATATATTTACAACGCCTTAGATTGCAGTTTAAATGTCTGAGAAAACTAGTGTTTTTGTATATTTTTTTTTATCTTGGAAAAGACAACGAAGACTGAAGGCCTTAGTATTAATGTACCATGAGTGTCTTAAATGTCGTGAGAGGGAGTTTACTTACATAGCCCTTAAATATTTGAAGATTGGAAAACTTTTGAGGGTAGCAGGTTCCATTGTCGGGACACGCTACCTTTTACTGTATTTTTTTTTTTACTTTCGTACAATGCTATTAATTACAATGTAAATTTTTAGTTTAAGTATACTTTATCCATCATTACTGTTTTTACTTAAGAGAATAAAGCCATTCTCTATATACCAAAATTGGGTTGCTGCAACTTTCCAGACAATCACCCCATATTTAATGTGCTTAATTTGTGACTGAGAGTTAAATGTTACTAGAGGTTAAGCTAGTTTTATTTATTTATTTAAAATAATGTATATGCACTCTACAGTTTTAAGAACATAAAATTTTAGGATACTTTGTACAGTTTTGAGGTTAGGTCAAAGTGGGGTGTCGTATTTAAAAACTAGGGGGTCTCCACAAAAAATGACTTTAGATTCGTGATCAGCGCCCCAAAAAAAATCCCTACACGAAATTTGAATAAAATCAGCGATGGGCCCGTTAAGTAAAAAATTACCATTGTTTTTATTTCAACCATAGTTTAAAAACGAATAATACCATGTGTCTCGGCTAATATAATGTGTTAGTTTTCCTAGGTTACAATTCTTTTAACTGATTAAAACTGGTAAAACCTATACATCACACGTGCTAAACCTACCTTCCCAGCATTTATGTTTTCCAGCTGAACTTTCCGGCCGGATTCTCTTTTAGTATTCTGACCTAAAACACATAAACAACATATAAATATTACACTCTTAATAAAAAAAAACACTTTTTCATACTTAAGACTAAAATTGGTGCACGTCCACCTCCAAACATATTAATTAGTTTTGGGGATCACGAGAAATATAATAAGATATGGAGTAAGTTTACCAAAAAGGAGAGATATCTATGACAACTGACAACCTTCTGACAACTGACAAGCACAAAATACGAAACTGACAAGTGGTGCCAAAAATTTGATATTTGACAGTTAGGGCAAGTTTTTATTTGCATCGATGGATCCAGCGCATTAAGCGCATTAATTAATCAAACCGTTTTTAAACTACCACTGGAGAGTCCGATGGATACCATTAAAGCGTGTTTATAAAATACTTTAGCAAAAAAATATAAATAAAACAGAAGAGAAACACTACAATCCGCTAAGAATTGACAATTTCAGAACAAACAGCGAGCTTTTTTAAACATTTTGTTTAAATTGGTTCCATCAGAACTTCTCATGACGTCATTTGACGTTCAGCGCATAAATTCAGCGTACTTTTTATCGATGGAATAAAGAACTTACCCTTAATAATGACAAATAGTGAGGTACTTTTCGAGGAATAAAGAACTACCCTTAATAGAAGCTAGGAGAGAGATAAGGAGTACCATTTCTGTGTACTGGTGTTTCAGAGGACCGTTTTTAAATATTCAAGCCTAACTAACGGCGAATTAGGTACGCTGTGTGAGAGAGAGATAGCAACGGCGATTACTGTTGCTTTCTCTTTCTAATGCGACCACGTTTTCAGCGCTTTATTTTATCCTTCCAGTTTAGTATATGCTCGAAGATTTAAATAAAGCGCAAACCTGTCAAGTTTTATAATAATTTACGGTTTACTTGTTGGTTAAAATCGTAAAATTACTTGAATTTTCATTCAGCTACGTTAGGCGTTTACATTTTAATGACTATACATTGACTAACTACACAAATCTATACAAATAAACATTCGATTCGTTTTGCTAATTGTGTGTAATAATTTGATTTAGAACAAAAAAAGTAAACTGCCACGATTCTTTGAGCAAATAGGCTTCTTGTTTATTCGTCTGTAAGTTTAAGTTTTAAATGCATGTTTATATAGCCGTAAACAATAATTAAATGTGACTTTTATTTACTCTAATTAAAAATATCGATATTTTTCTTTTGCTTATTGTGATTTATTGTTTCTAAATAAATTTGGGTGTGAATCTTTCATGTCTATATATCTACTCGTTTTTTAAGTATTAAAAATTTATTTCATAAAATGCTTTAGAGCAGTTAGATTAAAAAAACAATATGTATAATGTAATTTTTCCATTTTAAATTTAATTTATTACAAATATAAAATCATATCATCCTTCTCTTGAATAAAGAGATAATATTTTTAAACGTATAGGATCCTAATTATGCTTGCAATTCATTTTGCATTAAGAAACTGTTTCTAAATTCGCAGATAATGCTTTATACCGCATAAACTCGCTTTCTGCCAGCACCGGTGACGTCACAGCGAGTTTGGCCTTGGCAAACAAAATCGGCAAACTGAGCAGTCCTTTAGTATATAGTCGTTGGCATTAGCGAGCCTTAATTGAAATAACCGAGACCGATTATGCGAGGCAGTGCGGTAGCTGACACACTCAATGTTGAGCATTGTGGGGCATAATGCGGTTTTGTGCGCTAATTGAAAAACATACTTTGTTTACATTTATTCGGCCATTTAATCTTGTGTGTTTTGAAAAGTTTTTTGTTATGATTTTTTTTAACAATTTGCGTTTGTTAAAGTACTTTTAGTGTAGTTTGGAATAGAGAAGACAAATAAACATTCGTTTCGTTTTGTTAATTGTGTGTAAAAATTTGATTTTTAACAAAAAGGTAAATGAAAAGGCCACGATTCTTTGAGCAGATAGACCTCTTGTGTATAATACCAGATACCAGTGGTAATTATTTTTTCAGAACATTAAGGCTGGGAAAATATGTGCTGTTGCCATGTGCAAAAACAATCAATTAGCTTTCAAAATGCAGGGCTCAAGCACAGTGTTTCATTGCTTTTCAAAAGGCAAGGATTTAGTGTCTTTCTCAATACGAAAAAAGTGGCTGCATCGCTGCATTTGCGCTTTTTATCGATTCCAACAGTTTCAAAATTGGATATTGGAACAAACCCTATCTTATATTAGCGATGATTTTTAGCTATCCTAATTATGTAATATAATTTTGTTACCCCATTGCTCATGTTACTATCTAACATAATTTATTTATGTATGGAAACACAACATAAAAGAATTCAGTATCTAAATTTATAAAAAATATATTCAATGAATATAAATTAATTAATGATTTATAGAAGTTTTAAGTCCGGTACTGGCCATGCCTTTTAAATACGCTTGCTGGATAACCCAATTGTTTGTTTAGTGCGCGGTAACGTAAACTTTCCACAAATTCGATTAGCGAAGTTAGGTTATCTATGGTCAATGACTATATACTCATTAAATTTTGGCGCCATACCGCGTTAAACATTGTTAGGACAGTTAACATACCGGTTTATTTTCGCGAGAAGCGGTAACGTAGGGGAAGGTGTTCTGACGTCATTATCTACGTCATTACTTTGTACCCAGTATCCAAGGGTCGTAAACTTAACAAGGAGTGCTCGATTTTTACTATTTGTCAGCAGATATAGGTTATGTTTGGACGTCACCCGTTTGCCCATTTTGCCCAGAGGTGATTTATTTTATTAATTTTTGTTAAATATTCAACTTTTAAAAACTATTTTGGATATGCACTACTATTAGACTGTAATGTATAAATTTTAAAAATTAAGACTTTATTTGTACAAACAAACAGCAAACGGATACGTCACAAAACCGAATGCTTTAAATTGCTGATGGGCTCAAATGGATCGAGCACTCCGTAGGGTTACCTGCCCAGTATCTACCGCTATCGCCACTAGTCAGGAGGAGCGTTAATAATGGTTATGTCAAGTTTCAATTTAAAATAATGGAGGATTCGCGGCTTTTCTATTGTTTTGGTTCTTGTGATGTTTTTTTTGCTATGGTTTAACAACTATTTGGATTGCAGATTTTTGGTTTATTAGTTAATTTCCAAATGGATGAATTAGTGCAATTATATTTAAGTCATAAAGGAAAAATTTACTTGTTATAGTTGACTTGGAAACAGCTAATATCTCATTAAATGAAAAATTTGGTTTATATATTATCTTTTCGACTTATTTCTTAACTCTCCAAAGACCTTACATTTAAATTTAAACTTAAAAGTGTCTTAAACGATTAGTATGTAAGTTGACATACGTAAACCGTTTCGTTTTTGCGAGGATAGGCGGGTTAAACACGGTTAGAATGGTGGGGGAAATAACTGATATCAACCAGTAGTTAAAAACGGTATGTCGCGAAAAAATATGTACTTATTGCTTGACCCAAGGTCGCGATAAAATCCTTACTTAGTATAAAGCCGAAGTCTCATGCGTCCGTTTCCGACGATCCGATCATCCGAAAGTATTTTGATTGGTCAGAACCAATGACATCTAAAGAATAGACGGAACAATTCATTCATAAAACACACTTTGTTGTTACGACCAACATAATTGTGGACCAGGGGAGTAGTGCAGCGCGGGCGGGTGTTAGAGGGGATAAAAGTATTAAGAGATAAGCCCCTCCTTTTTAAAAACAGCTGATTAATACCAATGATGTTTCTTTAAAAAAAAAAACAATAAAACCGGATAGGTACTTACGAATGAAAAGTTACGTCCAGATCTTTATACTAATTTTTTTACAAACTTGGCAACTCCTCGACATTTTTAAAAAGTTTTTACACTGCACAATTCACTAAAATACTTACAAAAATAAAAAGTTAAATGTTAAATTAAAATTTACTAAAAATATTTATTATAACCAAAACCAATGTCCAATGTCATCCAAAACAAAAACAAACTTCAATATTATTGACATTACCAATCGGTACTAACAGTATACAAATACACGTGGTGTTTGTCGGTTATTGTTTAACGACCATTAGTAATCTTTGAGTAAGATAAAGATAGGACATACTCCAAATGGATCTACTTGTCAATCTATCAGAGGACGTTAGTAGTAGTTTAGGTTGAATGCGTTGTTGCCAAATGCAGCTTAAAAATAGTATTCAATATCTGAGGTATAAAAGAAAAAAATATGAACATTTAAAGATTCAAGACGAAATTTGGCATATCAGGGTTGGGGATAATAATTATGGAAAGAGAGAGACAGAGAGATGTTGTCATATCAAATTTTTGTTTACTATTCCGTCTATTCTTTTTTAGATGTCATTGGTCAGAACATTTTGGCGCCATTTTTCATCTGAATATTTTAACATTTTATCCGACGTCGGATGAAGTTAAATTAATTTTAATTTTGTACGATGTCGGACGTTTCTTTCTGGTCTTCTAACCTTACTTTATTTACTTTGTTGGGGTAATTTCAATTTATATTGAATATTAAAATAAACAGCTATAATTTAAAATCTTTAAAAATTTTTAACCTTAACCTGAATTTACCTCATACTCAACAACCACTTTCTCTTCTTCCATTAAATAATATTTTAGTTTAGTTCCGTTAGGTTATTATTTCATCTTTTTTTCATTGCAGTTTCACAAGTTGACCTTTAAAAAGCTCTTATTTTCTTTTTTTTTTTTTTTTTGACTGGATATCGGATCCGAAATTCGGATCAATGAGACATGCAAGTTTTATGACACGAAATTTTAAAAATTTTCGTACGTCGGATGGTCGGAAATCGGACGCATGAGACTCGTTGAGTCGTTGATCTATAGGCCGAGAATAGCAGGTGGCTATTCTCGGCTATAGGTCTGTTTATTATCAAGTTTAGAGTAGGATAGAGTAGGTGAGTGTAGGTCTAAAAAGTGGAACTAAGAGTAAATAAGTTACTATTTGATTTTTATAAAAAACGCGTTTTAGACTAATTTGAGAAATTAAAAATGGCTTTATGGTTATGATAATAAACAAACAATTTTAAATCTTGTATTAACCATGCATCTAACTTCACTACTTCGAGGGTTAGCGTAATTAAGTGAAAACTATTTTACATCAGAATTCATACCAAACACCTTGTCCTAAATTACTCTGACGATAACAAACGGTTTATTGACAAAAAAGTGTAAACTAGAGTACTCTATTTCTGGATAACAAACAGACCTTATGGTTCCCTCCGATCAATACCATGGAGGGTAGAGAGTCCGTCAAAATGTGTTAAATTAGGGTGGCGCTACTCTTGCAAAAGTCTAAATTTTAAAGAAAGCGTATAAAGTTTTTAAGTAGGACAGAGAAAGAAAAAGTTTCGCTTTCACTTTAGCACACTTTGCTTCATCTACAACAGCTATATTCATGTCATACCCCTTACGTATGCCAACGCTATTCTAGTGAATTCATGAACTTTTATTTACTGCTCATAGCTGGACACTTTTTTAATTTTTCCCATATGTGATCTTCTTACCTTTATCCTCCATAATCAATATCAGCACGCCAAGCGACAGAAAAAGTTTTTACCCAACATTTTCTTATTTTTTTCGAACACTTGTATCAAGGGTAGTAAACTTAACAAGGCGTGCTCGATTTTTACTATTTGTCCGCAGATATAGGTGGTTGTTTGGACGTCACCGTTTGCCCATTTTTGCCCAGAAGGCAGATTTATTTTATTAATTTTTGTTAAATATTCAACTTTTAAAAACTATTTTGGATATGTACTTACTATTAGAACTGTAATGTATAATATTTTTAAAAAATTAAGACTTTATATTACTTGTAAACAAAACAAAAAGGCAAACAGATTACGTCATAAATACCGAATTGACATTTAAATTGGTTTATATGGGCTTAAATGGGATCGAGCACTCCTTGTTAGGTTTATTACCCTTGCACTTGTATGCACGGCCAAGCGGCAAGGCTGCCTCTAGAAGATATATTCTTAAAAAGTGCTATCAAAGAGAATGGATTTACCTAGACGCAGCCTTGACTCTTAGAGCGCGTCCACACTATAAGAAAAAGCGGATTGACGGATCGACGTAACGTCCCATGAAAATTTGCCTGTCCACACTACCAATTTAATTATCTGTCAAATTTGCCAAATATCCCAATCTATCCTTTTGTTTATTTATATTTTTATATAAAATTTAATTAAAAATATATTATATAAAATTTAATTAAATTGTGTGTTCTCTATGTTTATTATTATTGTTATTGTTGTTAGTTTAGTTTATGTCATTATTGTCACTCCGTCGATGCGATTCCGCAAAAAGTTAAAGTTAAGTTAACTTTTTGCGTAATGATCTTGTGTCTGCTGAAACTTGACAGGCATAGAAACTGACCAATAGAAACGTTAGAATTCGATAGGCGGATCCACCGTTATGCGTTTTTCATCATAGTGTGGACGCGCTCTTAGCCGTGCGAAAATGCGTGTGTGTTTGGAATTTCTGGGAGCTTCTAATCCGACATCCAGATTTTTCACCGACGAAGCCCTGGAAAGTATTATCTGGAAAGGAGAGAGTTGGCTGATCGTCAGCAACGAGGCCAAAAACTTAAAAAGCAAAGCAAACCCTCAACTAAAGGCCCCCACAGACCTCGTTCATTTTAAGCAGTTTTAATCGTGGCCAACAAAAGCGTCGATTAACATTGCCAGTTTGTGGGCGTAAAACCGTCGGTGAAAATATCTGGCATAGCTTGAAATCTTAATCGTCGATTTGTCCGTCTTCATTTAAAAGCGAAGTGTGTGGTGCAGAACGTTTTTAATCGTTATTCTTGTAATAAACACGCTTTATTTACGTTTTTCGCTGAACGACCGCAGCTTTCGGCGATTAAGACAGTTTAAAATTAAATAAGGTGAGGGAAAATAAAAGTTTTAATCGTTCGACTAAGCAGTCTTAATCGGCGATTAAGAAAGTTAAAAAAACGATAGTCTGTGGGGGCCTATACACTTCAAGAAGTCTAGAGATAGGAAGGACCAACTTTGATGGCTGTTTGGCTTAAAAAGTGGCCCCAGAATAGCATTAAATAAAGATGCGCTGGTGTAGCGAACGGGTATAGTGTGAACTTGACCGCAAAATACACTTCTCCAAGAAGTTAACGCACTATTTATAAATTTACAGATAACTTATTTGTAAAATTAAAAAAGTAATCAAACATTATATTTTAATAATTTTCATTCATTTAGTTTCAAACAAAGCATGTTTAACAATGTTTTACCAAGAGTAACGCCTTAAGAAAAAAAAAATAGAAAAAAAGAAAAGTTTTAATAGAAACAAGAAGTATCAAGAAAGTATACGCAACGTTTTAATCCCAGTATCAGATATTTCCACCCCTTCTTCTAATTGTGCCCTGGCATCAACAATTTATCTTCGAGATAAGATTTCAAATGCTGTTTTGATCCACCCGGTCCCAAATTTCAATCAAAAGTCGATCTAGGTCTTCCAAGTTGTTGGGCCGGTTTGAATGAGCACGTAGCTACTTTCCGAGTACATCCCAAACATGCTCTATTGGATTTAGGTCTGGACTTCGTGCTGGTCAGTGCATAGTTTCAATGCCCACCTTCAATAGATAGTCTTGCACTACTCGGGCTGCATGAGGTCAAGCATTAAAAAATATTAGACAATGTCAGGGGCAAATGACATAACATAGTCCTCAAGAATTTCCAATACCTAGCGTTGAGCATTTAGACTTCCATTATTCATTACCACCAAGTCTGTGTACGCTTTAATGAAATTCTTCCCCACACAATAACGGAGCCTCCACCGAATAAAGTGGTATTCATGATATTACATTGTGCGTACCGTTTATTTGGCCTTCTAAAAACACGAACTCGTTTGTCGCATGTATACAGGCAAAAGCGCGACTCACCTGTCCATAGAACTCAGTGTCCCTTCAGTTTACGTGATTCCTGGCAAAGTTTAACCGGGCTCTACAATGATCAACGGTTAACGCTGGACTCCGGGCAGCAATGCGAAGACGTAGATTGGCTTCCAGAAGTCGTCAAATGATTTCAAGACTTACTTGTGAAGTTTCAAGCTGATATTTTAACATTCTTGTTGTTACAAATCGCTGCCTTAAAGCGAAAAGCCTCACAAACAATCTTGACCGGCGGACGTGACACGATTTCAGCCTTGCCGGGTTCTTTTGGTATGCTCAACATTTACCTGTATTATTTAACCATACTAATGTATGGGACACACTGAACCCTTTACCTATTCGGCGAAAACTTCAGCATTCCTCTTGCAATATAACACCTTGAGCATATTCTAACCCTTTTTATTCCGTGAGTACATTCAGCAGGCGTTACTTTTCGCGCGTTGCATTCAGAGCTGTCGATAATTGAATTAAAAAAATTGAAAAATCGTATTCAATTACTTCTCAGTAATGGTGGTAATCGATTTTCACGAATCCCAAGTACATCAATCACATCTTTTTTAATTCGATTACTTATAAAGTAATTGAGTTACTTAGGCAATTAATTTAATTACCTATTAAATAATTTAATTGTTACGAAAAATTTAATTACGTTTCTTTATGGAAAAACTGCCGAAATTTTGGCTAGAGCAAAGAGCATTTTGAAACACGGCGGGCCGCTTTGAATCCGGCGTGCGCCGCCTCCGCGCCGATTTAGTATTTTCGATTGATGCTTACCGCCACCGTTTTTATACTTTTTTTTTGTGGAAAAAATTGTTGATGTTTGGGGTAGAATAAAAAGAGATTTTTATTTTAAAGCAATTTATTATTGAACTTGCCGAGAAAGCAGTTCGAATAGTGTGACATGCGCGTATGATGCATAGTAGTATAAATATTTTATTTGTTTAGTGTGTTGTGTTTAATATATGTGGTAATTTAAATAAAGTAATTGCAAAAATATGCAATTACTTTTAGTTTTAATGTATAATTGAATTACTTTTAAGAATCATGCTAGTAATTGGTAATCGTAATGTACTACTACTTAGAAGAGTAACTGGTAATTGTAATTGAATTACTTTTAAGTAGTAATTGCGACAGCTCTGGTTGCATCTTAACAGTTAATACAGAAAAGTATTTAAACTTGTAAAAGATCACTTCTAACAGTTACAAATCAAGCAATTAACTGATTTCAAAGTTGATTTATCTTAAAACGATTGTTAGGGCTGCACACAAAAATGCATAGTAAAAAATTATCTGCACAGACAAAAAATTTATTTAGTTGTTAAAAGAAACAGGAACAAGGACATTTTTAAAACTATTAACACTAAATTACACGCCTTATCTAAACTTTCATTAACACATGCCCTGTATCTGGAAGGATACAGAATAAATCTACACTATTAAACGTTTTATTTAAAAAAAATTTTAGGTAAAAAATATGTAAACAGCTTAAATGAACAATTCTGTTTATTTTTATTAGTAACAAAACAATTTAATTATTAAAGATTATATAAAAATAAGAAGTCCAAGAGTCACTATCCTGCCTTATAAAATTCAACCCCTGTATATATATGTCATATACGAGGCGTGTATTACAGTGTTAAAATATTGTACAGTTCTTTTAAAGTGGCCATATTTTTTACAAAATATTTACAGAAGCGACACGGACGAATTTTGATGGTTTAGTAATTATGGTTGCATATATACGTCGTCCATTACCGAATATTTTTTAAGTCCAATTGACGTTCTTACTGACAAAGCAAAATAATTGTTTACATTCGACGACAAACTTAATTTTATTGTGTTTTAAGTTTTTGATAAATAAAAACTAATACCCACATAAATAATGACTAATAAAAGCAGTGGATATTATTGTGCATATACTCTGTGTAATTCTCGTGCGAATCAAGAAATATCACATTTTGCTTTTCCAAAACATGAATCTAGGTATGTACCAATACTAAATTCAAATAGCAATATATAAATTATTAACTTGTACACGTCTTTTGAACTCCTTTTTTAATTATAGGTAGAATTTTTAAATGTAAAAATTATTTAATAAAATGTATTAAATACTCTTAAATTTATTAAAAACTACAAGTTTGATTAGTATGTTTAGTAATCAAGTTCAACTTCAAGGGACCAATGATTTTGTTTTAGATGTGTAATTTGGGCAAAAGGGTTTTCAATAAAGAAGACTTGTTTGACAAGGGGCTTTCAATTTTACATAAACCATAAAATATGTGAAAAACACTGAAGATAAGTACATAAAAAAAGGTGCTTAAAGGGAGTAAATTTATTTCCCAACCTGTCACAACTTTGTTTAGCCATTTTTCCAAAAAAACTGCTGATGAAACATCAAATCTGGCCATTCTAAAATTTTTTGATCATGGGCAACAACTTCAACCAATAAAGGTATGAATGACCATATTTTTTAAAATTTTTTATCTTGTCTAAAACATCTTTCTTGCTTGAAAAAACTCTGCGAAAAAGTTTAATTTTATCTTGTAAACAATTTCAAGCTGCCAAACTTTTTTGTAGTTTTCAACTATTCTATGGATGAATGGAAAAATAAGAAGTAAAATTAATTGTCATCTAGCCAAATTTGGGTTTAAAAATTTAAAAAAAAATTTTTTCCATGTATAAATATGAGTAGATCATATATAGTATTAAAAAAAAATAATATGGGTTTAATCCCCTTTAAATTTAAATTAACTAAATGCGATTTAAAGGTCATATTTTCTATCATCTTAGACCATTGTAATAAAAACTGATATAAAAAGTGCCAATTAAAAAAAAAGTCACATTTCTTGTAATAAACTCAAACCACAATTGCTATACTTTTTGTTTTATTTTTAACCCTTTCTTTATTGCCCGTGAAAGGATGCATGTAAAATGGGAAATAAAATTAATTTGGTATGTGACAAAATTTTTTAAAAATTTTGCAAAATAAAAAAAAAGTAAAAAATATTCTTTAAAATTTTCAGAATTTTTTAAGGAATTTTTCAAAAAAATGCTGTTAAAAAGTTTATTAAAAATTTCTTATTTGAAGAATAGGTTTTTTTTCTCCCAAATAAAATATGCATAAAAAAACTGCAGTACTTTTGAAAAAACCAGCCCAGAAAGATCATTCACAGTAGTATTTTCAACTCATAAAATAATGAAACCCTATAGATTTATTTTTTTATAGATATCAATTTAAAACAAGCAAAATTTCAAATAAAATGTTTTTTAAATTCCAAAAAAAGATGTATCGTAAAAATTAAAAAATATTTAAAAATTGTTTTTAAAAAATTAATTTTTTTTTTTTTAAATTTTTCCCCAGAGTAACTAGATTTTTTTTTGCACCCAAAATCCCAGGATGTTCCAAGTAAAGCAAGAAGCATTTTTACAGAAGAATTAAGGGTTTACAGGGAACAAAAAAACTCGACTGTTTTTTTAAAATGTATTTTATTTTATATTTATAATTTTGTATTATTATACAAATATGTATTTCATTTTTGGGTTTATATTTTAAATTACCTTTTTTATGGTGCTAACAAAAAAACTAAAAAAAAATTGATAATTGATGTTTACTAAAAAATATGTTTAAAATTGTAATTTTTCCCCAAGCATTGACTCCTTAAAAAAAAAGATTTTTTCCCAAATTAGATAGTTTTTTGGATTTAAATTACCCAAAATTTTTAAAAGAAAATTTAATATTTTTAAAAAGCTACAAAAATTTTGATAAAACAAAAAATAAAACTTCTTAAATTATCAAGAAAAGTGTCTGGTTGGCACTTTATCATAAAAAATATATTATAAGCTGCCAAACCCAAATATGATTTTTAATATGGAAACTTGGTACCATCTTATAAGACTGTTTTTTTTTGAAAATTTTTAAAATTTTTCTAGGACAAAAATTTTAATTACTGACCTAAGTCGCATTTTAAAGAAAAGTTTTCAAATAAATTGCAACAATGTAATCCCTTAAATTTTATCAAAATATTAGAGCCACCATTTTGTCAAAAATATTGCTTTATTAATAAGTCTTGGGGATAATCTGAGGGTATAATTGTTACTTGGGGGAACTCCTACAAATATATTTACGTTTTAAATTTTTAAAAAATTTGTGTGTGTGTGAAAAAAAAAAAGTGTTTCTAGTTTTTATTTATATTCCTCAACGCCAAAGTTTACAGATTAATAACATATTATAATAATTCTGTAAAGTTGCCTCAAAAGAGACTGCCAAACCAGAAACAGAAGTCGGTCATATCAACACCCATTCTGGTCCACTTGTTCCTTTTATAGGTTTTTCCTGAGGATTTTTATCCATTGTATAATCCACATCCTTCCTTCTCCTCCCAATCTCCAAAAATTTAAGTCCCGTGTGAACAAACTCCCTCTCACCCACTGAAGAAACCCACGGTACGTTA
>JAHBCN010007278.1:0-44364 GCA_019359885.1 Listronotus oregonensis | reverse complement strand
ATGATATATCAAAGTTGTTTTGGATAAGTGTTGAGTGTCCACCGGTTAAATTCGTTATCGAAAGTATTGAGATAACCCAAAGGGTTGTGCCCATAAAACGGAACCTGTAACAAAAAAAATTTATTATATTAACTGGGTAAAGGTAGGGGGGTTGGAGGGGGTAATTACCCCCTCTACCCGGTATATATTTAAATATTTTAGGGTTTCCAAATTAATATCTGCAATATGCTATAAAAACAAATAAAAATAAAAGGATCTAAAAAAAACATAATTATTAATTTTCTCTATATTATTTTCTTGAAATTACATGTTTGAGTTCTTTCAATCATATTTTATTATTGCAATAGCCAGCCTTTTGATGTCTTGTTTTGTCCAGGGCTGTCAAAATCAAACAACTTTGGGGAACATAATCCAAAACTTTGGAGTTTTAAAAGGTATAAACAATGGGTGAATTGTAAAAAAAATATGGAAAAGTTAATTCAATAGTTAAGAATTTTTCAACACCCTCCTGTTATAGTTTAAAAGTTTCAGTGAAATTATATTTTTCGGCGATCGTTTATTTTTTGGTATTATTAACGTATTCAAAATCATGCATTAATAACCCTTACTAATATATGATTTTCTATTAATTAATGATTATATCATGGGCAACTTAAAAAACACAAATTTAGACCTTTCGTCTATTTATATTCCGACGGGTCATAATGACATTCTTATGGATTTCATTTTTAGTGTCAAAATGCCATCCTTTGTTAGAATAAGTACTATAATGTCATTAGAGTACCGAGAACTATAATGAAAATATAAAAAAAATTATTTAAAACAGCAAGATTTAACGATTAAAATTAAATACTACATTATTGCTATTAATTAAATTAATATTAGACATAGGCGTCAAAATTGTCTCATTATTTTGGTTGTTACTTTATAAATTTTCGGTTTCTTGTGCAGAGAATGAATCGGTGAAACACCCAATGATGATTTTTCCGCGAGAATGGATAACAAAATTCTTTTTTTATTTTTGCGTCAGATATCTATGTATCTTTCAAGAACTGTATCACTTTTTTAGCCACCATGGCGTTTAACAGTCCACTTTGGAATCGACCAGCAATGGCTGAATATGGTAACTTAAAAGGAAAGCAATTGCCTTGCAATTTTCCCAAAAATATAAAAACCCACTGGCTGCTTTGTACATTGCTGGTTCTAAAAGAAAAAAAAAAAAAAATAAATTTTATACTGGGTCTTTTTTAAGCATAGGTTCGAACCTTTTCACCATATTTACTCCTTCTTCATCGCCGGGTATTACAAAGAATTTTCAAAAAACCTTGGTTTTTGTACTAGGTATTACAATGCTAAAAAAGTCCCTTTATCGTGTACATATTCCTTTCTTAAGTTTTATAGCTCCTCTCTTCAGCATACTTCACTTATACCTATTTATCATTGACACTTTCAATAGGAAATATTTTTATTCCCCGCCTCTTGGAAAAATTTTCAATATTTTCTTTAGTCAAAATTCTGGTTTTTTTGGGTTTAAAAGAATCGGGTTTTTTTAAAAAAACCCATCAGGTGACTAAACCACTTATACAAATTTTTTTTTAATTAACAACATGCTTGGTAACAACTTCAAGTAATAACTCCATAAAATTAAAGACTTTCGTGACTGATTGTTTTGTAAGTCTAGCACCTTCCTCTCTTGCTTTCTGCTGATTGGGCGCCCGAACCCCAAAAAAACGCGTTTTCGGAAAAATGAATGAGTCAAAAAAAAGGGGCTGGGGCAGCCGCTTCGTGGAAATCCGGGGGTACTCTCCAAGGGGGGTTTGGGACCCCGGGGAGCCTATGGAGGGACTTCGGTTGTAACTCGGAGGAGTTAGGGGGTTTTAAAATTTTGTTTAGTAACTAGTTAAGGAAACTTTAATGCGATTCTTAAGGGTTATCGAGGGATGGTGGTGATAATGGAAGTTAAGATGGAAAACAAGCGGGGGTTTATTTTATTTTTTGAAATAATCTTTTTCAAGAATAAGTCTTGGTACGAGGAACGCCGTCTGGAAACAGTTCGGGGCCCCCCGGGGGGTTTTTTTTTAAAAAACAAAGTAAAAGAAAATTAATCTGGAGATCGCCGCCCCAAAAGCAGGCGCTCCATAGTTAAAGAAAATCAACCTGGAGATCGCCGCCCCAAAAGCAGGCGCTCCGGGTTTCCCTTTTGTTCCCCGGAATGGTTTCACGTTTAGGGAGAATCTGCCCCCCATTGCACTTTCTCGGGGGGGGCTCCTTCTCCCCCGGTTAGAGAGAGGGGGGAAGACGGAGGGGGAAAAAAATACGGTTAAAAGGGGGTAAATTGGGGGAAATTCCCAGGAAAATCAGGATTTGTGGCAGGGATACCCGCTAGTACGCAGGGTCCCGTTGGTGCCAAACGTTGAGGGATACACCAGGCTAATAGACCACCATAACCCGGGAGTGGATATCCGTGGGTAACCTGGAAAAAAATAGGAATAAAGAGGGAATTTACAGGATTTTGACATTTAGGGGATATTTTGACGGTGATACCCGCTAGTACCCGGGGCGCAGGTGGGATATTTAGGAAGAGGAGCATCAAGAGGAACACCCCGTAACAATCCGGGAGTGAATATTTGCGGGTATCACAGAAAAAGGGAAAAAAAGGGGAAAAAAAATTTTTTACGTTTTTTTAAATTTTGAAATTTTAAACGCCGATTTGGTTCGATACCCGCTGGAAGAGCGGGAAAATTTTAAAAGGGGGAAAGGGGGAACCCGGAACCCTCCCGTGAAGGTCGGGTGGATATTTGGGATAACTGGGATAAAATCAGGAATCATGTTGCGAACACCAACGAAAAGGGGGAAAAAATTCGGAATC
This sequence comes from Listronotus oregonensis, assembly GCA_019359885.1. Taxonomy (NCBI): domain Eukaryota; kingdom Metazoa; phylum Arthropoda; class Insecta; order Coleoptera; family Curculionidae; genus Listronotus; species Listronotus oregonensis. The sequence goes on along the minus strand of JAHBCN010007278.1, from coordinate 41,495 downwards.
ATTTCCAAAGCATGATAGCATTAACTAGGATGACTTTAATGGTGCACTTCCCCCGGGAATGCCGGCCCGGGGGGTGTTGCGATGACAACCCCCAACTTCGCCAGGTAACAAGGACCGCTCCCCAAAACTGCGCTAGCTAAGTTTATCGAGGGTACGAAATTTGCGATGGGGATATTCCAAATTTCCCCTATATCAAAACCCCAATGACCCCAAGGTTCCTGCGCGGAGACAGGGGGGCCCTTTTTGTACCTTTCCCCCCCGGGTTCTCACGTGCACTTATGTTCTTCCTTTGGGGATATTGTTTTTAAAATCCCCCCCAGAACAAAAAAAATTGCAGACATCTTACACGCCAGAGATATGACACAATTCAAAATGTAGATAAAATAAAACTAAAGTTGACTTTCTAAATATAGCCCGCCTGGCCCATTCCCTTTAAACCCCAAAAAAGACGGGCGGATTCCTAGGACCTCCACGTTCTTCTTTATTTACATAATGATAGAATTTTTATCTCAATATAATATACAGTAACGGCCAAAACCTCGACATTTTTTTTCCCTTTGGTAAAAGGTTTATATTTCTGAAATCTGTAGTTACAGAAAAAAGGGAAAGAAATTTCCCCCAGCACGGTTGGGGGGCCGGGGAAAAAAGGGGAAAATACCCGAAGATCCACCCGGCAGCCGTGTTTAACAAATTCAAATAAAGAACAACAAGGTTTGCTCTACAATTTAAACCTCCGTTTTGGGGGGAAAAATTTTAAATTTTCCCCGATGAAAAAGTATTTAAGTCGTACTACAATGGGATCCTTGGTATACAGGCCTTTAAAACACGATTTGATGAAAAAATATAAAAAGGAAAGAAGTGTGGGTGATTTTCGGTAAATTTTTGGGGGGTGGCTGAGTGCAAAAGGACTTGGTGTATGTTGTTTTATCGAAGAAAGGGTTCAATGGGAAAAAAAAGATCTACTAAGAATATCATTTTCCCTTTCTGTCTGGACGTTTCCCGGGCAGAAATTTTTTTTTTAGCAAGTCGTTCATACGGCCCGGCAAGCGATAAATGGATGTAAGGGGGAGCGTATCAGGGTTTCGGGGCCCCCAGTAGTCCGGGTTTAAATGTTATGGGAAAAGGGGGTTAGTTAAAAAAATAAAAGGGGAAAAAGAGTTTTGTCAGAAAATGTAAACGGCGGATAAAATTTTAGAGGCGTGGAATGATTCGAGAAAACGGACTACGCCCCGGGTGGTCCATTCGATGCCTGGAAGGCTAAACTTGGTCTTAAAAAAACGGGCCCCAATAAAATATTAAAATTTTTTTAAGAATATTTAAATTTGTTTGAATTTATTAAATTGTTAATTTTTATTAATTTTCTTTTTTATAAAATATAAATATTTTTTTTTATCTTTTGCTTTTTTATAAATAAAAGTAAAACAAGGTAAAAAAAGCGATTTAAAAAAATTGGAAAAAGTCAAAATGTGACAAATTTTTTGCCCAAGATGTAATGGCCGTCACTGTACACAATTTTAAGAATAAATAAAAGCATTAAATTGTAAAGGGGATTTACAAAAACAGTTTATTGCCACTACAGGTAGTTGGTAGACCTACCTAGAAAAACTATATTATTTTCGTGTTTCCCCCTCAAAAATATACACAAATCACCTAATAAGTTATTGGAGAAAATGTCATTGCTGGACAGTGTTATCAGAAAAGATCACTCATATCAGCAATAGTAAATGAAGACGATATTTAAAACGTACATCATTATAACTAACTAGTAATTGTTTCTAAAGAAAATAATAGACATGGGGGCAGTCAATCTTTTTATTTAATTACAAAGTTTTAAGTGTTTTCTTATTGCATAGTTAACCTTGTGCAGATTCACTCGGAAAATTATTACTTCCTAGCTGGTTAAACAAATAATGGGTTTGCATAGCGTATATATAAATGCCTACATTGACGATAGTAGATAATAGACTGGGTTGCACAACTCAAGGACTAAATCTTTTACAAAAACAGCCAATGGATAGAAAGTAATAAACCGAGATATTAATTCTTTATAGAGTTTTACGTATCTTCTGAGGGTGTGTGTATAAAGTTTTTGTGTAACTTAAACAATATAGGCTACTAATTTTATCACTTTTTAAAATCTCACTCAGTTAGGCTTGTTGAGAATAAAAAGACGCGCTTTTTGCTTTTTTTTTATTTACTTAGGTGCTTTAGAAACTGTTTATTGAATCATGTGCGGGCCATGGTAAAACCCTGATACGCTACTTTTCCATCCATTCATCGACTTGCCAGGCCGTATAAACGGGACACTTATATTACATGCTGAAAGATAAAATTTCTGTCCGGAAATCAATCCAGTACAGAAGGAAGCATAATATTCTGTAGTTGATCTTTATATACCTCCGTATTGAACCTTCCTTTGATAAAATAACATACATTTAGTCCTTATGCACTCAGCCACCCCCAAACATTTCCCAAAAACGCCCACTACTTTTGTCCTTTTGGGTATATTTTTCATCAAATCGAGTTTTTTAAAGCTTGTATACCTTAAGTATCCCATTTTAGTACGACTGAAACACTTTTTCATCGGTAAATATTATATTTTCCCAAAAAATCGGAGGTTCCAAGTAAAATTGTAAAAACGATTTTAAGGCTGCCGGGTGGCAGCGCAATTCGGATATTAGCCTTATTCTTCGCCGTGCCGTTCTAACCGATGCTGGAAAATTGCTTTTCGTTTTTGCTGTAACTACAGATTTAAATGGTTGGTTTCTCAAAACATTAAACAAATTAGGTAAAATTTTACTTTACGGACACCACGCCGATTTTCATGAATTTTTGCTTACAGAGGTTTTTTGGGACGCCGATCGCGAATCTTAAATCAGTTTTTTCCGGCAACCTGTGGTTTTTGAGTTATTAGGCCTTCAAGTGGACTAACCTTAACATGAAAATTTTTCCAAAATTCCTTCTTCTTGAAACTGATTACCATCAAAATGGAACATACACTTATATACTAAACGAATACTCTAAAATTTACAAAAGTTCATTGCTTATTTTTAGTTAAAAACACCTCAAATAAATCCAGTTTTTTATATCTTTACAACTTTATTATGAGTCAGGCAAGCTCTGATCTAAATGTTCAGAGGGTGGTAATATACCACTGCACCTAGACCTCAGTAGGTCCTTTGTGCTTCCTCTTGTACAGGCGGGAAAATTCACTGCGTCGTCTAACCTATTGATTTAAAATAGTTGACGACATCTTTATGTGGAATCTCCCTAATTTCGGCCAGTAATGGCCAATTCGTGCCCAGCATGGAGTTCCGTTCGAATGTGAGGGCGGGACAGTCGCAAAGAATGTGTTCCGCGGTCTCATCCTCCTGTTCACAGCCTCTACATAATCCCGTGTTCGTTAGACCCATTTTAAATAGGTGTCCTCGTCAGGCAAGCAGTGTTACATCAAATATCTTTTTACAACGTACAGAAAAGTAAATTCATTTAAGATAATTTTTACTTAAAATTGACAACAAATTATTGTAAATTTTACTGAATTATAGTGAATATAAGTGCCTAATCAATGTATGTTTCTATTTGTTTGGTAATCAGTTTAAAGAAGGGAGAATTTTGAGGTTAGTTCACTTGGAGACCTTATAACTCAAAAAGCAAAAGTTGCCGGAAAAAAACTAATTTTATAATTGTGATCAGCGCCTCAAAAAACCCCCGCATGCAAAAATTCATGAAATTCGGGGTGGTGTCCGTAAAGTAAAATTTTACCCTAAATTATTGTCTTGTTCTTGATTCGATAGTTTGGGGCGACCACTTCCAGCTATTCTCTCACAGGAGTCTGTTTCCTGTCATTTTTTTTTAACAAAATAAGTAGTACTCTTTGGGATGTTAAGCTCTTCTGCCACATTCCTTGTCACGGTTAGTTTTTATTCCTAGGTTTGTTTTTAATAATTTAGTTTGTTTACGTTAATGCAGGTCGGTTTTCATTTTTTTTGCAGTTTATTTTTGGCAAAAGGTTCCAAATTTGATTGTAATTGCTAGGTTACTTCTGTTTTTCTATCGCCTTTGGTATCCTACCTTATGCTTTACGTTGCTTTTTCCCCTTGCAGTATGGTGTACTAAAAAATTAACATAAGATACCTCGAGTCGATAACTGGCCTTAATTTTGTTCGATGCAACATTAATTTTGAGGTACATCTTTTATTATTGACTAAACCAAGTTTATTAAGTAGGTTAGATTCACTTTGTACCAATCAATATTTTCTAATTTAAGTAGGGACTTACCTTTGAAACGTTGGTATTTAGGATAAACTGTCAGGGTTCGTAACCAAATTTTGTTTCTCTAGGTATTCGGTATGGTTTTTCTCCCTATCAACAATCCTCGACAGCTTGTAGGTTGGTCTAGAAATTACATTTCCTTAGCAGTTTTGCTTTTATTGGCTATGTAGGTAGGGTTGTTTATATTACCTTCCGTATTTACCTTAGTTTGTTTACTTTTATTTTCCATTCCCAACAGTTGTCGTGGGTTCACAAGGGCCAGAGCAGTTTCCTTTGCCTCCAGAGTCTCTTTTGTGCAGGTTCTTTGTATTTTATCCTCTTTGCATTGAAATTGTAAACATTGGTTATTATTCTGGATTGTTGTATAATTTTGTTTGAATATATTTTTGACAGTTCGAGGGAATGTTATTTGGGCAGCGTGGGTAGGCAACTCAAAATGTTGTAACGATGTTGCCAATTTAGGGGCGAGAAAATTCCTAGAATTAGCAGCGATGTGCGTGCGCCCACTGGTACTTTTTGAGAAGGACAAAGGGCCATCGGCCATGTTTTAGCACTTTCACGTCAATCTTCAAGCCGAGAACTAGGAAAATTTGCAGCTACTGGTATTCAAGCCATCTTTGTAGGATTTGTGCTGCAAATTTCCCAAAAATCTTTCCAGATTTAACTTACCTTTGGTTTTGTGTGAATTTTGTTGGTTTGCGTGGCCTTTTTGGCCGTTTTCTGGAAAGAAATCTGCACTGCAGGACTTGTAGTTCGACGCCGCAGGGATCACGTGTCAGTTGAAAATACCCCTTAACATCTTGGGTAAGTTCTTCTAGACTTATTTTAACTGAGTATTTTCCGTATAAAACGGTACATTAATAGATTTATTTGGGTTTTCTTACGACGCGCTGGTGGTTCAGGGGATTTTCATTATTTTTTTATATATTACGTCATGCGTTGGGCGCCAAATTTGTCACGCTGTAGCTTTAGCCCAAAGTGTTTTGGCCTAAAAACACTTTTCCAACTGAACACTGGCCAACCTCTCTGCTCATTATAATGAATAATTAATACTTTTCGATCCAAAATTAAGTTTGGCATTTTAAAAAATATGACAACGGACACCTGTTTCTTTATTAGGTTTTTCAACAGGTATTTATATTCAGTAGAAGGTGGCATAAGCCTATTTTACGAAAGGGAAAAAGAATAATTGCTCAAGATTTAATAGCCGTTACTGTATATATCTTAAAAACTTTTTTTAATTACTACTGCTTAAATTGTCGCATATACCACCGAAATATAAAGAAACATTAAAGTACATAATAAATTACTTTAATAGCTTAAACTTTCTCTTGAATACCTTTATTCCACAATAGTATCTTTAAAATCTTAAAAATATTTATATTTAATTGTCAAATGAAAAAATCATATTTATTGGCATTGACTACCATTACTTATGTCATGCTAGTAGAAAGGCTTATGATTCTTAAAATTTTGGTAGAAGCGTAAAAGATAAATCATGAAGAAGTTTATGTTTATTTTATAGAATTCTTAATTACTAATTATGCAAGTTAGATTTTTAAATGAGTGTTTACGTTAAAAGTTATTATCTGACGAAAGATTAATTATCAGTGTAAACGTAAACTTTGTAATAATAAATACGTACATATTTAAATTTTCTAGGTGTCCAGGTGGTGAAACCATTTGATCGTGAATTTCGTAACACAACCACCTAAATGATCACTACCCAATACCTTTCGATTCCGACAATTGAACCTCCAATTCCACCCCATACCAAAGCCTGCCATATTACTTTTTCCTGCTTACTGGTTGTAAAACCAATTGGTCATGAATTAATTCCATCTCACGGCCAACTAAACGATCACTACCCAATACCCTTCGACCCCAATAATGGGATCTCTTCCAACACTACCCTGTATCAAAGCCTGCCTATGACTTTTCCTGGCTCAAGTATTCCGAAACCATATGATCGTGAATTCCATGTTGTGTGCGTGTACTTGTGTACATTTAGTGACAAATACATAGTGGGGAGTTTAATGGTATTGGGTAGTGAACCCTTAGCTGGTCATGGGATCGAATTCATGATCAAACAGTTTCACAACAAGAATGCAGGGAAAAGTTACATGACGGTCATTGGTATGGGATAGTGTGGGGGTTGAGGATTCAATTGTTGAGGTCGAAGAGTATTCGATTGTGGTTGTTTAAGATCAAATGGTTTTACTACCCGTAAACAGGGAAAAATCGCATGACAGGTTTTGTCAGTGGTCGAAAAGTTAAGCGAGTAAAGCAGGGGAGTAGTTGAATGTTTGGAGAATGTCAGGCTAAAGTGTAGCAACGATGTGGGTGGATATGGGTTCGATAACAGTATTAAATATTTCGGTCAGGATCAATAATCAGTCAAGTGCATTTTTCTGACCTTTGGGAGTGGTTTTGTGGGGTTCGAGAGGTTTTTGGGTTTCGTGCCCATTGATGCTTTTGATTAGCCTGTTAAGAATTATCAATTTGCAAACTTTCCAAGGAATTGGCTTCATTTTTCATAAGGATTATGCAAGGTCATTTTTAATAAATATAACTGACCTATACCGAAGCGATTTTTGACGTATTTTTATAGGAAGTTTTTTTCGATTCAAAAAATATAGTAGCGACTGTAAAACCCTATCATTATTTTCAATAGAAAATAATCATCCCATCCTATTAACAGCTCACAAAGGCCTAAATGAAGCCTTAGTACTAGGTCCGTGGGTGCCGGCTTTTTAGATGTTTAACCCATTTTCTTCAGTTCCTTTAATGTTGTCCAACCATTAAAATAGGCAGATATTGTAATTCACGAGACCTTTTATATAACGCGGATGTCATACCAATAATCCCACTTATTTAATTTTATGGTTCATTAAATCTAATTCAAAATAACATAGGGTAATTAATAATCCATAGTTTTAATGTTTTTTAGTTAATAGACTTTTAAAAACATTTCTTTTTTTCCATCTTATATAATCTTAATTTCATTATTAAAACCTTGGTAAAAATAAATACTTCTAACACAATGACAATTATTTTTATTCTTATTGCTGTTAATATTGTTTTTTTTTTGTTATTGAACTTTTTTTATAAAGTGAAGTAATTACTGCTAACTAAACAATTTTTAAGGGTTTAAACAGAAAACGCAGTGTGAGTAAAAAAACCAGGGGGTAAAACTATATACTATACGTGGTTTGGACAATTTAAACACACAACTATTATTATTTGCACAAACAATTTATTGGTCTGTATCAGCTATACATCATCAACTTAATTTTTTTAAATACGGACCTGATTTTTTATCAATTTAATTAAATACTTTCATTACTCTTAAAACACTATATATCGTCACTTTGATATTTGCCGACGTTTCGTAGAGAAAATTCCATCACCAGAATATTTTATATTTATTTAACCATAACACGGCCCTGAACTACATTTTTAAGTGAGAAGGTCAAAAAAAGAAAAACCTATTACATTTTCGTGATGTTTTTGCAATCGAAATTCTCGAGTAGCAAGTCAACAGTATATGGAATTGTATCCGGATAGACCGCAGCCTCATTATAGCCGTTTCGCTATTTTATACAATATTTTGTCTCTATATGGTAGTTTTTATAAACCAAGAAGAAAATAGGGATCCCGTGTAACTGCTGAAGAAGAGCAACAGATTATTAATGAGGTTACTTTATTTTTTATTTTTCTATTTTTTTCTACAATATATTTCTATTTAAGGTTGATAATAACCCCAGGAAATCAACTACACAATTTGCTCATTAACTGAACAAACTCAGAAAACGTATACAAAATACTTTCTCATGACTACAAAGCGTTTAAAATACACGTTAGTCAAGCAGTCAGGCCAGGAGATAATGAAAGGCGCTTGGAGATTTGTAACGGGTTTGTTGAAAAAATAGATGAAAATGTAGATTTCCTTAATAATATAATACGGACCGACGAATGCAGCTTCTCAACTAGCGAATTATTCAATAGAAACAATGAACATTATTGGTCTATTGATAATCCAAGAATAAACCAGCAGGTACGAATTCAAGGAAGAACTTGGTGTAACACAATTATTAAACCTTTTATTTACGACGGGACCTTAACTTCCAAATAATATCTAAATTTGATTAGGAATGATGTCTTAGACGCTCTAGACAATCAACCTTTGGTGGCAGCAACACGGAGCTCCTGCCCACAATGGAAGGGAAGTAACTTAATTGCTTAACCATGTATTTCTTAATAAATGGATAGGCAACAATGGTTTTATGAGATGGCCCGCTAGGAGCCCAGATCTCAGTCCCCTTGATTATTTTCTTTGGGGATATCTTAAGAACCTTTTATTTAAAAAAACACCTCACGACCTTCAAGTAACTACGACAAAATTTGATAAGGGAAGTCGCTGCCATTCCTGCGAGAACAATTTATCGAGCTGTATTAAAAATACAAAGCAAAGCAAGAAAATCATCGAGGCAGAGGTTATCTCTTTGAACACTTATAGTGATTAAATTATGTTTATTTTTAATATGGGTATCAAGATAGTATAGTACAAATCGTTATTGTAAGCTGATTTGTTGTCTACTTTTTTGTTTAATATTTGAGAAAGTTTCTGTTAATAAAGTAATTTTCGCTGTTAGATATCAATGAGTTGCAATAAAAACATCACAAATTGTAATCTTTTTTTTACCTTCTCACCTAAAAATGTAGTTCAGGGCCGTATTATGGTTAAATAAATATAAAATATTCTGGTGATGGAACTCTCTGTTCGAAACGTCGGCAAATATCAAAGTGACGATATATGTTTTAAGGAGTGATGAAAGGATTTTAAGAAATTAAATTGATAAAAAAGTCAGGTCCGTATTTAAAAAAATTAGGTTGACGATCGTCGCCAGAAGTCGAAACGTCAGATTCAATATTTAATCATACTGAATTATAGAGCAAAAAAGTGGCCATGAAAATGTGTTTTTTATTTTAAGTTATCTTAACAAATAAAGCCAGGAAACAATAGAAACCAAAATGAAAATTCCGGATTTTTCGAATATCTTTGGAAGTATTCGAATTTTTTAAATGCAAAACGGCATTTTATTAAGCATAAAATTACGCAACTTTGCCTCCATTTAACCGACCCTGTATCTCTTACGGTATTCGAAATCCCAATGATGAGCGTCAAATTTGAGCCACCCTGTACATATTTGTATATTAGATAAGTAAAATTTGGTGTTTACAGACCTAACAGAATCTTAAACAAGCCACTGAAGAAGTATAAATTTTTATTTACATCATAACCTTCAGTTGTGCTTCTATGTATATTTATTGCATGACTTGTTTTTTCTTTGCTAGCATCATTCTTGGGTAATAAGATCAAGTTTCAAAATTGCACAATAACTATGGTTATGTATTTAAAGCAATACCAACATCAAGATATACTGGTGCAATGTATGATTTCAAAATCAGTTTTTAATAGATTGATTAGATGGTTGTATGGATTAAACAAAACGACCCCAGTTCAAATCAAACTTTTTTAGCTTTTTCCATGTTTTTTTTTAAGAGGACCGAATTTTTATACTTATACTGATCCAACTATATTTTCACACATTATTTACTGAAAGTATTACTATTGTTTGCAATAAAGATAGCTTCCTTCCAAGTATGGCTGTTTCAAAATGAACTAAATCCAACCAAAGTTGTTTGCGTTCGAATCACTTTAAAACAAATAAATAAAACAATAAAGTTATTTTCAGTAATAAATAACTTTTATTGTATTATTAGGCTCAAAATTTAAGAAGTGTCATTGTATAGGAAATGCTACTATAAAGGAAACTTCTTATTGTAAAACAAATTCAAATACCGTGTTCTCAAAGTCATTTTCACCTTTTAATTCGCAGTAGTACAACGGGAAATAGAAAGCATCAACACGCTTATCTACAATAAGTATTTAATACATTATCTGTTTCAAATATCAGAAATACTTCACATAATTCAGAAGTCTTTATTAGGGGTGATCTCCAAGAAATAATGAACTAGTTCCCTATTACAAGAAACGATTACTTTCACTTTATATTATTAAACTTTCTGTAGATGGTGTAATGAAACTGGTACTCAAAGGTTGTACATAAAATACACCCCATAAAAAACGTTATTAATCTTTATGAGATGTTATACGAAATTTATCGACTAAACGTAGCAATTTGTGCCTTGTAACTTGTATAATATTATTTTCAAAAAAAAAAAATGTTTCACTTTCACTGCATCCACTTTCGTTCGATAGATTTTCATTATAAATTCATCTATGCCATCCGCTATTTTGGATTTTTTAAGAAAGTTCGAGATAATTTATTGTTTTGACAGATTCAGTTTTTATGGTGCGATATTTATGAAACATCCGCGAGGTTTTTCTTAACGGCAAAAAAATAACAAAAAAGATATACATAAATATATTGATATATAAATATATTTTTACAGAGGTTCTTTTAAGAAGTCTGTATCGCATGGATTTTTTTATTATTACATTTAAATAAAATTTATGTTTGGCATAAGTTTGTGCTGTAAATTTAATAAAAAATCGTGCAGGCCCGCTCGCTGAAATAACAACGGATATTAAGTATTAAATTAGACACTTTCTTTAAAAATGTGTCAAAAATGGAATCATTTGAAGAAATTTTATGCGTCTTTTAAAGCACCGCCGTTATATCTTTCAAAAATTACTACATAGTGGTTTTTAGTATCACCCGATTTAATAGGAATATGTGCAATGTTGCCAAATGTATACTTTTTGAGATAAAGTGGGCAACGTTTTTAGGGGTGTTTTAGTCTGGAAGCCCGAATTTAAGGCGTTTTTAACAGTCGATAGAAAACAATTAATATCTTGGCTATCCATTTTTTATTGTTGATTTATTTTTTTATAAGAATTGACATACGCAAAATGACAGTGTCTCAAACAAAAGAGGTGGGTTTTTGGTTATTTTTTAACTTTTCCGAATTTTTAAAAATTTTGGTTTTTTATATGTTCCTGCCAGAGAGGGATATATAAAGAAAATTTATACTAACTCTCAAAATCGGTCAATTAGAATTTGAGATTTTGTGACAAACGTTTCGAAAAAGTAGTTTCGAGAAAAACGCGTTTAAAGTTTTAACTTTCGATTTTAGCTTTATTGCACGGATCAACAACTTTAGCTATAACTTTTAAAATAATTCGGATCTCGAAAAATTCTTTTAAGAAGATATTCTTAAATATCTAAGTCATTTTTTTTTCTTTTTTCAACTTTCATTTAAAATACCCCCTAAATACAAAGGCTTGTTTTTTTAATGCAATAAGTTTAGTACCCCGCTATTACCAAGACCTACACATTTTAAAACTTTATTTAGTTTTCAAAATATCGCAACTCTGATTTTTGTTTAAAAATTTCATTACTGCCTCGTGTTTTATAAGCGAACACACAAAAAGATTAAAATTGTGTGGTTTAACAAAATCCATTTTTATTGCTTTTAATTCAGAGCATTGATATTTCTTAAACCTTTAAATGTCAGAACTTTATTTTACGTAGTTTTTAAAACATGGCTTAAGAAAGATAGAGCACATATTATTCTAGAGATATGAGTACACTTTAAAACCAAACGTTTTGAAACAGGTATATTGGTAGAAGAAGAAGGATCTCTTGTGGATATTTTAAACATTGCAATTATGTTAAAAACCGAGTAATGTTTTAACCTAAATAAAATAAAATCTGAGATTTTGGTCTAGGAATGCTCTAACAATGCAGGAAATGCTTTCTAGAATTAAATTGCTGTTTATCCAAAAGTGATTGGAACTGGTTTTAAACGTTTTGGCTCGGTATTATTGGTAGAAGAAGAAGGTTTATGTGGATAATTTTTTACAACATGCTTGTTGGAAAGGTTCGCTCCTTTCCTACATAAAATGTGAATTTAGATGTGGCTTATAAAAACGAATGCAAATATTGCCGAAATAAAAACTGACTTTTTAATTGATTAAGATAACAAAATTCACGTACATTTACCAAAGTTGTTCTGGCAACTTGCTAGAATTTTTACATATTCCCGTAGCGCTGTTTGCGAAATATAGGCAGTTCTGGGAATGTTTAATAAAAATCCCGAGTTGCCATATTGCAGGAACTATATATAATAAAGTTCTTATATTTGGAAGTTTCAGTAACAGCAGAACGCTAACTTTATTACTCTAAAAATAAACAGCGCATTGGATTTAAAAATTGCACAAAAATATACATTTGGTAACATTGCACATATTCTCATCAAAACGGGCTTATTCTAAAACGACAATGTAGTAATTTTTACGTTTTTCCCTTATGTCGTATATAAAAAACGGAACGTTTCCGGGCTTTTAAAAGACATTGATAAAACACTGATAAAACTAATACCTAAATAGTCTAAGGTCCAGGATTAAAAAAAATTATCCTACCTGCTACAATTAGTAATATTTAATTTATTAACAAAAAAACTATTAATGTAATTTTTGAGTTTTTTATTTGAATCCCAAATCACTTAAAATTTGCAGAAAAAATCCAAAAATAAAAAAAATTAATTCTATTTTTTTTTCTCCGTATTTTGATTATAAGTCAAAGTATTGCATTTAGGCAAAAAGATTATATAACTTTAATTAAAGGTCTAACATAAATTTCATAAAATTTTATGTATCTCTTATAGTTTTGAGATGTTTTTTAATTTTAAATATCTCAAAAACTATAAGAGATATCAAAAATTTTATTTTACAAAATAGAGCTTTCTAAATTGTCTATATAAAAAAAGATATAAACAAAAATGTGATTTTGACCAAAAATTTCAGTCCAAATATATTTATTTTATTTAATTATTTTTTTTTGTGGCAGACCTATGGTGGCAAACTATAAAACATTATTTCATCCAATTAACAGATGAGGGTATATTTTTCATCCCGGATCTTAGACTAAAAGTTGCTTTAATCTTTTAAGACATGACGATTTTGCATTACTAGTTTTTGCATAGCATCAATATTTTCTGACACAACAACTCATTTTGGACGACCTTTCGTTGGTGAGCGAACGAAGACTCCGATTAAATTCGTTTAACCAGCGTTTCACAGTGGCAAAGAATGATAGTCTACCCGAATGTTGTAAAATTTTCACGACCTGTCATCAAATTTTTTTGCCGAGGCATAATTTTCAAGTGACTGTAAACAACACAAATCGCGGTCAAATAACAAAAGGTTATGGTCAGTCTTTGACAGAATATTGATCTTTTTCTTATAAGTTAAATAATTTCTTTTTTTGTTTTGTGTGTTTGGTTTATTTCGTTTCATATTTTTCTGTTATTATTTACCAATTTTTAAGTTATAAAATATAAGCACAAGTACTTGCTGTGCTTAGATGTCGGTATTTTGAACTTTTTTTAAAACATTTTAAAACATACATATAACAGTTTGATGTTATGCCCTATATGGTTTTTTTTATTCACGTTAAGCAATATAGGAGTATCTTAAATTTGATATCACTTAACTACTACTATTACAACAAAAACAAACAAGCACCTAGTTTATTCACCTCTTACAACTAGTGTGTTTAGAGTATTAAATAACGCTATTGAAAATGAAAGTACTTCTTTCATATACAAATCAATGGAAGGAAATTTCATCCTCCTTGAATTAATACTTGATGTATTTTATTTCAGTTTGCCCCGGTTCTCAATTACCCGATCAGATTAACGATTACGAAAGTTCAATAATTTTCTCAGTTTAAAGTAATAGATAATCGAAATGGGTTGGTTTCTATCTCAAGCGTGAATAAAATTTCTGTTAGGGCGTGATTTTATTAGTTAGTTAGTTAGTACTTCCACACACCTTCGAACTTGATTTGCTACGGCCAAAAATAAAAATAAAACCTTTATTTTATGACTCATCAAGAAAATAATTCAGGATCTTAACTACCGATGTTTAAAGGTGTGTATTTACGTATATTTCCTTAATTAAGACAAAAAATTGGTCCGTATATTAATTCAAAATCATTGCTTTAAACCAGTAATGTTAATTATTTCTTAACTAAAGACGTACAGGAATACAGACAGTGGCTCCAGGATTTTCATTTTTTTTATCTGAAAAATGACATATAGGATCCACACCAAATATAGGCTAAGCTATTGGCCACAAGGGAAAGACTTTGGTAAAAAAATCATTTTGAAAATAAGGTAAAAAATCGATTTTTTTTGGTAGCCTCCCAGGAAAAATCAGACTTTCAAAAGCAAATCCTTAATTTGCTTTTTTTCTTGAATTTGATCTATTTTAAGTCTCAAATTTCGCAGAAATATCTGCATTTTTTTGAAATTAGGGGCATCTGAAATATTTGTATTGAAATACTGTTAAGTGAAAAAATTTGGGAATTGACGATAACATTTGATCAAATTCTATAAAAAAATACAGAGGATTTTCCCTGAAGGGAAAAAATACTTTTTTTACAAATACCAAAATAACAATTTTCTTTAACAAAGTAATCCCCTTGAGGCCAATAACATAAAATTTTTTATATATGAGTCCCATGTCTTACTTTTGAGATAAAAAAAAATTGAAAATCATAGAGTCACCACTGAATACAGACGCTTTTATTTGCATTTTAACTGCTAACCACAAAATAAAACAAGTCAGTACAATTATTAAACTCTTACCAACACTACCTTAAACACTGACAACAGCGCACTGACTTCTTAACTTTTTGAGACAGAATATAGTATTTTTTAAAGAAAAAATTGTCCACTGGTTTACATAAATAATAAAACAAATTTCATGACTAAAAATATGTGTTTTATGAGTAAAGAAACAAAACGTGATTTGTTTTATTTTTTTTATCTTTGGACAGTCCACGAAGGCTGATGCCTAAGTACTAACGTACCGTGGGTGTCTTAAGTATGGTAAAAGGGAGTTTGTTCACACGGGATTTAAATATCTGGAGAATGGAAGGAGAAGGAAAAACTTCTGCGGGTAGCACGTTCCATAGTCTGGACACTCAAGCGATGAAGGAACGAAGAAAGCGGGAAGTTCGGGGTCTCTCCAGTTAACTATAAAAAGAATTCATGAAAGTTGCACTACATGTTGCTCTGTTGGGAGTTGCCAAAGGAGGAATTATACTGGCCAACTCCTCTGAGCAGAAGCCGTGAAAATACCTATAGTAGAGCGAGATCCTCTACAGCTCGACGATGGGCAAGAGGAGAAAGCTTTTCTGTAAGCGTGGGATCATAATTAAGACAAGCAGCTCTTCTTTGAAAGGAATTCAGAATGTTAAGTGTTGTAGGAGACGCCATTCCTCAGACATCAGAACAATATTCTAAAGAGGGTCTGATTTGGGATACATACAGAGTATACAGATTAGAAGAGAAATACTTACTGGCTGAAAAAAGGAATCCAAGCTTTTTTGAAGCTGTTGAGGCTATGGATGTAATCTGTTTGAGCCAGCTGAGGTTATTCTTAAAAGTAACGCTGACAAGATTAGACGACTCTTTGTTCTGCAAAACTTGGCAGACTTCTTGACATGGCTGTGTTTTGGAGACATTATACTGAACAAGATTTTTGGGGCCCCAACCCAATCCACCTTTAAACTACTTTAAATTAAATATATCTGGTTTATTATAACAATAAATGTACTCTTTTTAAACTTACAGTTTGCATTGTAACCTTGGAAATATTAAACTCGTAGACGTTTATTGCACACTGAATAGAAAAATATTTTTTGATAAATTACCAAATTTGAATCAGTCATCCGCTTAAAAATATTTTTTTAATAATTGTGTCTGCTACGGCAATATATAACATATCTATTAAGATGTACAGGTTCATCCAATGAGGATTGAACGGGGCTACATCTGTGACTTTTCCTGTATTTAAAATAAATATGAACCAGCAATATTTTTTCCAATAAAATCCAAAAGAATATTTAGGAAAATAGAATGACTTTTAAAGTAGCAGGTGGATGGTTATAGTATAGATTGGTCGGTCGGTGGGGTCCAATAGATGACCTGCCAGGTAAGCAGATTTAATCCCTTTAGATTATTTTCTTTTAGGCTAGTTAAAATTCAAAGTATACATTAAGAAACCTAACAATATTGGTGAACTAAAAACACAAGTAAGACATAAAGTTAGATTAATACTGCTTAAACGAATCTGTAACGTTTTGCAAGAATTCGAAAATCGTCTTGCCATTTGATTTTGCCAGGAAGTTGGTAAAGGTAAATTTTAACATTTAACAAAATAAAATCTAATGTTCTTTTATTTAAAAGCGTATTACTTGGTAACAATTTTTGATATGTGAATAATTTTCATAAAATTGATTAGGATAAATCCTAAACCATATGTTTTAAGACATAAGGTGCGATACATAAAATATGACCAGAATTTTCCGTAGAATCTAAAACTACAATAAAAAAATAAGTTTCCATTTAAAAAAGAAAAACATAGTACACATGTAATATCTCCTTTTTGGGTTACCCTATACATAAAAAATGAGCAATGTAAAACAAAAACTGACGGATCCCAGCATTTTTCTAAAAAAAATACTTTAATTTTAAGGAAATTTTTTCCAACATTTTTGAGCTCACTGTATACTAGATGAGTTAAACAACCTATATCAAAATCCACTGACAGGTAAAATATGGAGCACCCAGTGAACTAGTGATTAAAATTACGCAATTGGTAAAGAAAGTATGCGGGTGTACTATGTATTACAATACAGATAGGCTACCAATTATTTTATCTTTGTATTGGATTTGAAATAGTGCTTTGGCTTATTACCCAGTAAAGTATAATAGTCCAGTCAATACACACATTAGGGTCAGAATCAACCCGTAGGGCGATAAAACTCTGCAATTAGATTATTAAAAACATTAACTCTATCAAATCAAAAAAAAATTCCAAGAGATTTGACCCAGGGTTTCCTAAAATAGCAAATGTTTATGATTTTTAATTGTTTAAATTTAAACTTCTTTAATTCTAAAATTATGAAATAAAGTTTTAAATAAAAGTTGTAGATTGTGATCTTAGCTACAACTTTTGTTTTAATTTTTTTTAATATCTCAACTTTTAACAAAATTACAGCCGATTTTCAAAAAAGTAATTTTTGAGTACTACGCATGCGCAATGTCTTAAAGTTCTCTTGGAATTTTCTCATTGATTAATAATATCAGATAGAAATTTGTTACGGAAAAATATGAAATGGAGATTATTTATAAAAGAAAGCCAAAATTTTCAGATAACAACAGTTTTATAAAGATTTGATTTTTTTTCTCAACTAAAATTCACTTTGAAATATTGCTTTTAATCTTGACATAGTATGCACAAAATTTTGCTTATAATTATTTTAATATTTAATAAAACAGATATTTTTTTGCAGATTTATTCTCCAAATCCTACTATTTGACATTATTTAAATCAAACTAGTTTTTAATCTATAGAAAAAAATATGGAACTTTCTATTTTGAATTTTTTTTGCACTTTGATTAAACGTGAAATTTTTAAACTTAAAATCCGTGTAGTTTTAATAATAATTATTATATCACTATGAAAATTTAACTGCAAAGTAACGCATGATAAAAAAATCTTTATGGTTTTAAATTATTTTTAATACATATTTTAGTTGTACCGGTAATCAAAATTAATAATTTTTACAATGTTTTTAATTTTTTTAAATTGTCTCTTTTTTATTAATTAATGTACAAATATGTAAAAAGTATGTTAATTTTACAAATAACAAAAATTTCTGACTTATTTATTTATTCAGTATTTCCGAAATCAATCAAAGTTTATTAGGGCTCTTCAAAGGTTTAATATCACATTAACTAAAATATTATTTTTTCGTCAAAAAATAAACGAAAAGTTTTTAATTTTTTTTTCAAAGTTTAATTTGTTTAAACAAATTATTTAAACTATAATTATATATTCACTGAAAGCGTTAATGCATTTTTCTAAATGATTAATTAGCAAAAAAAGCCTTAGCTGTCGATATGCAGTAGAATGCAGTGATATTTTTATGGTGAAACTCACGCGTTTAACAATATTTTATACCTACCATTGAGTATATCTCTTTAATAAAACTCTTTTCAAAAAAATGTTCAAACAAACATTGCAGTTTAAAAGGTATGTTACAACTTCTGTAGGCTCTATTTTGTTTTTATTTCAAGTAGACAAATATAACCCTAGTCTGTACGTCACGTCTATAAGAATACTTTAATTTATAAAATATTACTTATATACTTATATAACTTATTTAAATATAAAAAATATATACACAAGTTTTAGCTTACCATCCTTTTTTTCGAATTTTTTTCTCTATCTCCATTTTTTAAAGAGTTACGTTAAAATAATGTTGGTAAAAAAGAGATCTCTTACATATCTGTACGATTGACTCTATTCAAAACATCGCTTTACCTCTATATTAAAAGAAGAATGAACACATTTTTCAAATAAAAGTTGTAGCTTCAGATCTTGGGTACAACTTTTATAAAAAACACTTTTTTTGTATTTAAATTTTTTAAAAAGTTAAAAATAAAAATTCAGGTAAATACAGGTAAGCACAGGTAACCACAGGTAAATATCAACGGAATTTTTTTTTAATCGATAGTTCTACTGTTAAAATATCGTTATGCAAAATTTCAAGTTCCGACGGGTAAAGTCTAGATTTTGAGAAAATTTTGTTTATTTTGACTGGGCTATAAATCTTATGTTATACACAATCTTTATGGTATTACTTTTAATGAATAGAAGTAATGTAGTTTTTATATAATACCATACATTAACCATACCATATAATAGCATAATAATAGTGTCTTAAGCAAATAAAAGAAATGATTATTTTTCGATAAATACCTGTTTAATAACAAGTCTTAGAGAATTTATGTACATATCTTAATAGGTTTTGAATATTTTTGGCTAATAAATACATTTATTATCATATTAATAGCATGGCAAGAAAGTTATGAAAATTTTGCTACATAACTATTGTCTAATTGCACTTTTATGTGTTGTGCAAAATTATACGTAAAAACTAAAATATTTAATATAACCTATTAAATATTTTTTGGCGATCGTTTATTAATGAGTTTAGTAACGTATTTAAAATCATGCATTAATAGCCCTCAATAATGTATTATTTTCTGTTAATCCACGATTATAGTATAGACAACTAAAACCATCCAAATTTAGTATACAGGGTGTAAAAAGTATGATGCTCAAGATTTTATTGGGCAAAAGTGGAGCTTAAAACAAGTCAAAAAAGCCATTGGTCATACATTGGTCAAAAGTTAATTGTTTTCGAAATATGGCTTTTTAAAATTTAGAAAAGTTTGCAACACCGCGCCGGCTTTATGGCAGTAAGTCGAACGTCGAACGTTTTTTGTGAGATTTTACATATTTACACTTTTTTTTAAAGAGATGTTTATTTACATACAAATAATAAAAATGACTTTTTTTTGATACTTCATTTGAAATTAAATTAGGGTAAAAACAATTTTAAATTATTGTTAGGTTTTTATTTGTAATTAAAAAATAATTTTACTTACCACAAATAGGCTGAATATTAATTTTAAGAACACAAATTATTATGTTTTAAAATAGCACTTTTTTATTTTGCTTGAAGAATAAGATTTCTCGGTTGCACACATCTCGTTTTTAAATCTCTTTGGTACACATGCACTACAGTTGTCGTAAATTTATAACATAACATAACAGCATATCTCTCGATTTAGATGCGGACAAAAAACAAAAAATCGCGTCCGGTGGACACAATGTACAACTGACTACTCCACGTACAAGGCTTTTGGGTAGCTATGTTGCCAATTGTTTTTTTATATTTTTAATTGGAAAAAAATTAATATTATTATTTATTTGTAGATTCAAACATTAAAAACTTAGTTTATTTTATTAGCAAATGAATCTACTGATAAGCGATTAAGACAAAAGTTTCCAATGGTTAAGCTTTTTAAAAATAATTTCTTCCAAAGTTTGTAACTTTGGTATAGTTTGGACAAAAATCTGTCAAGTTTTGACATATAAATCATATAAACTTTTTGACATGTTTTGAGCTCCACTTCTACCCATTAAAATCGTGAGCATGATACTTTTTACACCCTGTATACCCTTGTTATTCAAATAACAATCTTTGAAACATCTGGTTGCCTAAAACTGAAAAAATCTCGAGCATGAATTAACAATTAATGATCTCAACCCTTAACGCTCTTGCTGGGCTCGCGCGTTTAATGGCCTCGTGCATTAATCGCCTTTATAATAACCTTATTGATTAAATAGCTATTAATGAGTATTACTAATTTGTATTAAGCTTTTTTAATAACTGACAAAATTTTTACTCATATTAATGGTCTTTGAAATATTGCAATTGTACACTAACAAGGAAGTATCTTTTTATCTTTATAACAGTCCACAAAGCGTTGTGTAAAACCTCACACACAGGTACCGTAAATGCCGGGATTTTAAATGTTTAACCCAATTTTCCCTAGTTACATTAACAATGTCCAAATACCGAAACATGTAGATATTGCATTTCACGGCACCTTTTAGTAGGTAGTGCCACTCCGAACAAGGAAGTTTAAAAGTGTATGGAAGCCCAATGCTAAGACCCATTCGATAAAAAAAAGTCCAGCCCAGTATGAAAATAACTGTCAAATTTGGGGCCCCCCCGATTTTGCGCAATAACAAAATTTTCCCAAAAATTTTAAAGTGTTGCCTATTTTCCCACTGATAAATCAGTTTTAGTTAGGCAAAAATTAAATTTTTTTAAAAAAAAGACCCCTTTTTTTAGTTTCAATTGTTTTGCTCTGTGTGATTATTTTTTTGTGGTAGCAGAATTTTTTTTGGTTGATAAAAACCTTCTTATTTTATTTATTAGTTTTACTAAATTGTGACTATAATTTTGTTTTATTGTTTGTTACTTATAATATCGTAACAAAATGACTAGAGGTTGTACGGTTTTGTCTTGCAAATCTAAGGGTAACTTTCCCCGGGATTTTTTACTTTAGGTAAAATATTTCTTATATTTAAATTAGGTGCTTCTTATGAGACGTTAAAAATTAGGTAACCGAATAAATAATAATATATCAATTATGAATTATAGAAAATAAAAAAATTTTATAGGAAATGGGAGTGAAAAAGTAAGGCAATCTTAAATTTTTTTTTAGATGATTTCCACAATTTTGTGTATTTCTGTGGATTATTAAAAAGAAATAAGGTTTACATTTAGGTCCCTTTTTTTTCTTTTTTAAAATTTGGTACATTTTTTTAAAAAGGGCCCAAAAAAATTTTTAATTACTAAAAAAAATTTTAATTTATACAGGCCCCAATTGAATAAAAGAAAGTACAATTTTATGTTAAATTTCCCTTTTTTTCTTTTTCTGTATTTTTTTAAAAAAGAAATTAGATTTTTGGTTTCTTAAACTTACATTATCAACTTTTTAAGCTCGACATACAGACACATCATATTTATCGGTTACTGTTACAATGGATACCTAGGTACCAAAGGTTACTAAACATTATTAACCACTGTTATTTTTGTCTCATGAATGTTTGTTATTAGAAAAAAGTATATCCCCAAAAAAGCAGTTAAAAAAATTTTCACTTTTTTAAACCACAATCTTAGGATAAGATTAAACTCATTTACACTATCTTCCCCTTCTTTTATCAAAAAATTGGTGATAAGTACATGAAACTTTCATCAATGTTTGAAATTTTTTTTTAAAAAAATCGTATTTTTATTTATTTACTAAGATTTTTGGTAAAAATAAAAAAACCCCCAAAAATTTTGACCATTTAAATAAAAGGCTGTAAAGGGGCCCCAATCTATTTTTTTCCATATTATATCAGATAATATAAAACCCAATATTACACAATAATTTTAAATTTTCTATGGTAGTATCGTTTAATAACCAAAAATTTTTTCAAAAAAAAAAAAACAGTGAATGCTTGAATTTGACATTTGATGATGTCAACTTTTTTTAAAAAAAAAAAAAGGGGGGGTTTTTTCCCCCCTTTTTGGGGGGCCCCCCTTTTTCCCCTTTTTCCCCCCGGGCCCCCAATTTTTTTTTTCCCCCCTTAAAAACCCCCCCCCGGCCCCCAAAAAAAATTTTTTTTAACCATTTTTTTTTGGGGGTTTTAATTTGGGTTTTTTCTTTTTTTCCCAAAAATTTTTTTTTTAAAAAAAAGGGCCCCCCAATTTTTTGGGGGTTTTTCCCTTTTTTTAAAAATTTTAAAATTTTTTTTAAAAAAACCCCCCTTTTTTTAAAGGAAAAAAATTTTTTTTTTTTTAAAAAAAAATTTTTTAAAAAAAAAAATCCAAAAACCAAAAGAACCCCAAAAAAAAAAAATTTTTGGGTTGGGTTAAAAAAACCCCAATTTTTAAAAAAGGGAAAAAAAAAAAAAAAAAACCCCAAAAAAAAAAAACTTGGGGGATAAAATTTTTTTTTTTTTTAAAGGGGCCCAAAAAAAAAAGGGGGCAAAAAAAAAAAAAAAAAAAAGGGGGGGCCCCCCCCAAAAAAAAAATTAAAATTTTTTTAAAAAAAAAAATTAAAAAATTTTAAAAAAAAAAACCCTTTTTGGAAAAAAATAAATTTAAAAATTTTAAAAAAAATTTTAAAAAAATTTTTTAAAAAAAAAGGGCCCCTTTTTTTTAAAAAAGGGGGGGAAAAAAAAGGGGGGGGGAAAAAAAATTTTTCCGGGGAAAAAAAAACCAAATTTGGGGAAAATTTTTTAAAAAAAATTAAAAAAAATTTTAAAAAAATTTTAAAAAAATTTTAAAAACCCCCGGGGCAGGGAAAAAATTTTTTTTTTAAAAAAACCCCCAAATTTTTTTTATGGGGGAAAAAGGGGGGGTTTTTTTTTTTTTTTTTTTTTGTTAAAGGTTTTAAATTTTTTAAAAACCCTTTTTTTTTTTAACCCCAAAAACTCCCTTTTTTTTTTTAACCCCCCCTTAAAATTTTTTCCCAAAAAAAAATTGGGGTTTAAAAAATTTTAGGTTTTTTTTTTTAAAAAATTAAAATTTTTTAAACCCTTTTTTGGAAAAAACCCCCAAATTTTCCCCCCTTTTTTTAAAAAAAAATTTTTTTGGGGGGTTTTTTTGGGGGGTTTTCTTTTAAAAACAAAAAAAAATTTTTTAAAAAAAAAAAGGGAAAAAAATTTTTTCTTTTTTACCCTTTTTTTTTCCCCTTTGGGAAAATTTTTTTTAAAAAAAAATTTCCCAAAAAAAAAAAAAAAGGAAAATTTTTTAAAAAAAATATTTTGGTTTTTTTTTTTAAAAAAAACCCTTTTAAAAAATTTTTTTTTTTTCCAAAACCCCTTTTTTTTTAAAAATTAAATTTTTTAAATTTTTAAAAAAAAAATTTTTTTTTTTTTTTAAAAGGGAAAAATTTTTTTTGGGGGTTTTTTTTTTTCCCCCTTTCCAAAAAAAATTTTTTTTTGGGCCCCTTTTTTTTAAAAAAAAAAATTTTTTTTTTTTTTTTTTTAAGGGGTTTTCCAAAAAAAATTTTAAAAAAAATTTTTTTAAAAAACCCCAAAAAAAAAATTTTTCCTTTTTGGAAAAATTTTTAAAAATTTTTTTTTTTTTTTTTTAAAAAAAAGGGGGTTTTTTAAAATTTTCTTTTGGGGGTTTTTTTGGGAATTTTTTTCCCCAAAAAAAAAAAAGGAAAAAAAAAACCCCTTTCAATTTTTTTTTCCAAAAAATTTTAAATTTTAAAATTTTTTTTTTTTTTTTTTGTTTAGGGAAAAAAAATTTAAAATTTTAAAAAAAAAAATTTTTTTTTTGAAATTTTTTTTTAAAAAAAATTCCCAAAAAAAAAATTTTTTTTTTTAAAAAAAAAGGGGGGGGGGTTTTTTTTAAAAAATTCAATTTTTAAAAAGGTACAATTGCAGATAAAGTCGTTTTTTTTTCATGGGACACTACAAAGATTCTGGAAGTGTTATTTTTACTGTCAGGAATTTTCACCACTATCAAATTTTCATTACCCTTGTATGTCATCAATCATTATTTTTGTAATTTTATCTCTCCTACAAGCACCGGCTAATCCAAATTGTAGCAACTTTTATTAGAAGGTAAATATTATCAGGTGCTTCTTCGTGAATCTTGAAACTTCTTCTTTGCTGAAAGTTTTTGATTTTTTTGGCCGGTATCCCACGTTTTGGTGTTTAAGTAGTGATGTTAGCTTGAAATATGAACTTAAATCAAGGTTCCTTTTCACTTTGAGGACACATTTTAACATAGAGTACTTACTCCATAAAGTATTAGGTTTATATGTTTTTTGCAAATCCGCAAAATAGGCCAAGAACACTTCTTCTTTAATACTTTTTGTCCCCTTGCTGGAGCACCAGTTTTCGAAATGACTATATTAATTCTCATATTTTTCACGAGATTTTGCTGGTAATAAATTCAAACTTACGGTATTTCCTGCATCCAGGATAGAATCTGGTAGCTCTTATCGGAACTACTCATTTTAAATAATTATTTTGTCGGATTTTTATTTAATTAAAAAAGATACTATGACGCCTTTCATTAAAAATGCTTGTTTGTATTGAAATTCATTTGTGCGAATTGCTTGTTCATATGGAAACGAAAAAAAATCTGAAATGTGTTAAAATCACCAAGATTACATATTGTTGCTTGACTTGTCATAATCATTTATTATTATTATACAGGGTAATTAAAAATTTTTTTTTTTGTGTTTTAGTTGAAATATTGAAAATTATGAAGTAACAAACGAAAAAAAGAATAAACTAAAACTTGCAATGGCTTCGTATATTGCATGAAATAGCCTACAATTACTAAAATACATATAAATCTTGCTTACCTGTACCTGCACGGCGTGCAGAAAAGTTCACTTTTCCGCACGCCGTGCGGAAAAGTGCAACTTTGCGCACTCAAATGCGTGCGGAAAAGTGGACTTTTCCGCACGCTCGTAGGAAAAATATATTTTTTTATTAATCTGATTTTCAGTTTTTTTTTAATAATAAATCATTTATTTTATTTACTTGAATTCCAAATCACTTATAATTTGCAGAAAAAAACCCAAAAATTAAAATATTTTAATTTTCAAGTTTTTTTCCAGAGGTATACCTTAAAAAAATCCTGAAAATTTAGTTTTTTAATTATAATTCGAAAAATATCGCATTTAGACAAAAAGATTATATAATTAAAATTAAAGGTCTTGTAAAAATACATAGTTTATGTTATATAAAGGTTCATGTATCATTTATAGTTTTTAAGATATTGACGTTTTAAATTAAAAAAAATCGTTAATCTCTGAAATTACGCCTCTTGGCTGTTTGCCGTGTTCAGCGAAAAAAAATCTCCGGAAAATTCTAGTTCGACACCCAGCACACACAACTTTTTTTTCTGAGCCTGTGTAATTATATGTTTAGCCAGACACTCTGTATAATAAGCACTTTAGTTTATTTGAGTTTATATAACATAAGTGTTTAAAATTATTTTTATTTTAATATATTGTTTTCCTGTTAATTTGCTGATATTTTGTCAACCTTCTTTATTTAGTAGCACTCCAAAACGGAGGAAGTCCATATTTAAGTAATACCAAACAGTCAATTATATTTAGTACTTTGCTTTCACCAAGTCTAATGAGAATAAACTATGCTAAAAGTAAAAGACCTGGGGTAGTTACAAATGTTGAAAGGTTCTAAAAAGTGAAAGACATGGTACTTAGGATCAGGTTAATGGTCTTCCTTGTTACTTTAAGTAAAATATTAGTTTAAATTAAGCCACGCTTAAATATGGGCGTGTGAAAATTGCATCAGGATGCACTTTGCATTCTCAATAGAATTTGCATTTGGGATACGGTTATTTGCATAAATGTTTTCAATTAACTGGTATTAAGAAAGTGGAATAATTTAAATTAATTTTTAGCGAGTTTGCCAATATTTTGAAAATTTTGATAATTTCCTTCAAAAATTCATGTTAAAGATAAAATTGCCGATCACTAATGTAAGATTTAATGATGAATAAATCTTATCTAAACAAAAATATCAAATAATTTGGTTTTGCGACCTTTGCTATAGTGATGTTGGCGTCTTTTTTAAATATGGTGCTTGCTCTTACTTTACTTCGATGCCTTACTCTTTAAGCAAGTTTATAAAACAACAAAGAAAAACTTTTATTAGACCTTCCAAAATAAGTTCATCAAGAGCTTTGATTTTTTCAAATTATTGTAAATGAAAATTTTTTTTGCTGATTCTTCAGGCTTGCATATCATTAGGATGCGGGTGGTGAAAAAAACTTTTTAATTCTTAGTTTTAATAGTAAAAAAATGTGTTACTTACTGTTGTTTAATTACAGCCTGTCTAGCTGCTGTTTAAAATATTTTAATATCTTTTCTCCTTTTACCTCCCTTAAAGGTTAGGTGAAATAGCGAAATTTTCGATTTTTAAACATATGGCCTATTATAAGTACTAATAGTGAAAAATAGGTATAACTTCTGTTAAATAATAACCTTATAATTTCCTTTTAAAAATAATTAATTATTGTTTGCCTTCTTTCTTTTTTAAGTGCCGTCTCCTTAACAGAGGTTGGCGACCATCAACTGGAATTCCTCGCTGTCCTGTGCTAAAAGAATAATCGTACTGGCCTCCCCTATATCAAACCACTGACGCAGATTTTGCAGCCAAGAGAATCCTTTACGCCCAATGCCTCGTCGTTCTTCGATTTTTCCCTTAACGATTAGCTGTACAAAACTGTTCTTGCTGTTTCTAAAAATATGGCCAAAATAAGCTGCTTTCCTTCGTTTTATTGTAGTTAGAAGTTCTCGCTCTTTATTCATTCCCTCGAGTAACCCATCATTTGTCACTCGCTCGGTCCATTCTATCCTTAATATCTGTCGGTGTAACCACACATATCTTTAAAGAATCCAAACATGACATGGTCCGTGCCTTCAGCGTCCACCCCTCAACTCCGTATAACAGTGTAGACAGTATATAGTATTTGGTGGATCGCCATCGAGCCGTCAGACTCAGATCCCGGTTGCTAAGTAATGTTTTTGTTTTAAAAAAGGTACTTCTGGCTATTTCTATTCTACTATTAATTTCTTTATCAGGATCTCATTTGTCATTTAACCAGTATCCCAGGTATTTAAATCTTCTTACTCTTTCTATGTCCTGATCTTCTATCCGTATCCTGACATTATTAATATTTACTTTAGTGATGACCATACATTTTGTCTTCTTGATGTTTATTTTGAGACCGTAATTAAGACCAACAATATTCACTTTGTCTACCAGGTACTGTAGTTCTTTCTCATCATAAGTTAGAAGCACCATATCGTCAGCATATCGGATGTTATTAATGGGTTTACCATTTACCCTTATTCCACCTCCAAATCTTCCAAGGCTTTTTGGAATATAAGTTCAGAATATAAATTAAATAGAAGTGGCGACAATATGCTTCCTTGTCTAAAACCTTTAAGGATTTGTATGTCCGATGTTGTCATACTTCCGATTTTTATGTGAGCTGATTGGTTCCAGTACAAGTTTTTGATAATCCTTATGTCCCCGCCGTCTAACCCGATCTGTTTAAGTAAAGATATTAATTTATCGTGTCTTACGTTGTTAAATGCCTTCTCATAATCTATCTCTGCTGATCGAGGCATTTTTGGGTTAGCACCTGCATCAATCTTTCTCCATAGTCTAGCATGCAGAATAATTCCTCCTGTTTATCTAGTTACTAGTTTGTTGTTACATCTATAAGTTCTGCCGGTGTTTATAGGTATGTGTCACCTCTTTGATCTTCTTATGAAGGTGAAAGCTGTCGTGCTTTCATTCCAGTGTTTCTATCTCACTACACTGTTCATTAATCCATTTCTCTGTGGTTCTTTTGATTTCCCGTTTTTGTGATTCTATTATAGTTTTCTTTTTTGTTTTTCTGTAATCTTCCCTCTTTCACAAGTAGGTGTTGCCCTCTAAGCTCCCTTAAATAAAGGGTAAGATTCAATAATTTCATAATATATTTTTTTAAATTTTCAGCTCTCTCCCTTTTTTTCGATCTCTTGTTAAAAGAGCTCTTAAATAGCAATAAATGATATTTCCTTATTTTAATTTAATAATTTTAAACAAAAAAAGCATAATTATGTCTTTATTTATGGGGTGGTAGAGGGCAGCAGATATAATTTTATTTAAAAAATACTTTGGGGTTTAAATACTTATGGGTTCTTTTTATACATTTCAAAAAAGTATTGAACTGAATGTATTAACTCACAACCCCTGGTGTTTAGGGTATATATATATATATATATATATATATATATATATATATATATATATATATATATATATATATATATATATATATATATATATATATATATATATATATATATATATATATATATATATATATATATATATATATATATATATATATATATATATATATATATATATATATATATATATATATATATATATATATATATATATATATATATATATATTATATATATATATATATATATATATATATATATATATATATATATAATATATATATAAAATATATATATTATATATAATATATATATAAATATATTTATATTTATATAATATAATAAAATATAATATATATATATATATATATATAATTTTATATTATATTATAATATATATTTTTATATATATATATATATATATATATATATATATATATATATATATATATATATATATATATATATATATATATATATATATATATATATATATATATATATATATATATATATATATATATATATATATATATATATATATATATATATATATATATATATAAACCGCCACGGGTTTATACTTTGAAATTTTTTAAATATTCTTTGCAGGATAAACAGGAGAGAACCTTCATTTAAGAATATTTGCAATTATACAGGGTGATTAAAAAAAAGTACCATATCAAAGTAATTTTTTTTAATGAAACAACCTATATTTCTTCTCGATTTTCAATTCAAGAGCAAAAATAAAACCATGTTTCAATAAATGTCCCTATACCTAATCCCCACCCTTTTTGAAGTATTTGCAAATTTCTGATTTTGTAGAGCTTAAAAAAAAATTCCATCGAAAATATTTAAACTAGAATTAAATTATTATAGCCAATATTTAGTAAACATACTATTACTACGATATGGTTTAACATTTTTATTAAAATATTATACAGGATGGTCAAAAAATAATTTCTAATATTATGAACGTTCTTTTGCAAATAACTCTCTTATTTTAAATGGGACACCCTGTATTTGACTAGTTAATATTATGCAGAATTTTATTACCAATTATGTATATATATATATATATATATATATATATATATATATATATATATATATATATATATATATATATATATATAAAATATATATATATATATATATATATATATATATATATATATATATATATATATATATATATATTAAATTTTAATTTTTTTTTCTTTTTCTTGAACAACTAAAGTTATACAACAATGGAATGTGTTAACGAATGCTTTTATTTAAATGTACCGTTTTCTCCGTTAATTTGAGAATCTTGTGTCAATAATCTAGACATTTAAATGTTTCACAGTAGCACTTCGAGACAGAGGAAGCGACGTGTACCTAATTTTAGTATTTTTTGCATAATACAAAGCAGTTTATTTTATTAGAAATGTTTCACTTTCACCAGGTGTAAAAAAGATTGCGTAACCACCACATCAAATTATCACAGAATGACATCGAATGCTAATTTACTTAAAAAATAAATTTTATTCAGAGTAACTGGCTAGTTCTTTTAAATTGTAAATTGGATCGGCGGCAAATTTTCTTTTATTTGAATTGGATATGGCATTCTAAAGTGGCGCCTCATTTGTAATTTTTGACATGCTTGCTCTAATAGTTATTTAAATACAAATGCGTTTAAAAACATGATTATTACAAGAAATGTAAAAGTTTAGAATGACGAACTCGTCCCAATTATACGAGTGTTGTAGTAATTTTTTAAGCACGTGTGATGTATAGCTTTTAATCTACAACCGAAAAAAAAAAAAATTTTTGGTTATTGTTTATTTTTTACATTTGTTACATTTTTTTAATTTAAACTGTTGGAAATTGTTACATGCTCCAGACTATGGTTACAAACAATGTTTATCAAGTAGGCATTTGTTTTTTCTTAAAAGTCAGTTCGTCCTGTCCGGTAAATGTTAGTACTTTTCACACAAAAAAAATATTTAAAAATTACGTTGAATGATTCCGAAAGTCTCCTGTCAGTCGTAGAAGTTGCCACGGAATTATTATTGGCGAAAAAGTCGCCATCAAAAGATTAGATAATAAACAACCACTTTTTGACATGGTGTAATGACAAGGTAAAAAAAATTAATGCAATGAAAAAGTGATTTTTAGCATATTTTAAAATTTTTGCACGGAAATAAGGCGAATAAAGTCTATGGACGTTTTATTCCATGTTGCGAGCCACAATTTTCTTGAAGAAAAACTTGATTTAAAGGGTCTTGGAGCATAAGGAAAGGGTGATCGGCCTTTTCACTTTTTGAAATCTCACCCAGCCAGACTTTTTTGAATATCTCAGCCTCATTTAAAGATTTTTCATACGAGCGTTCGGAAAAGTCCACTTTTCCGCACGCATTTAGTGCGCAAAGTTGCACTTTTCCGCACAGTGCGGAAAAGTGAATTTTAGCCGTGCGGAAAAATGCTCACAAAAATCTTACAGGTAAGCAAGATTTATATGTATTTTAGTGATTGTAGGCTATTTCATGCAATATACGAAGCCATTGCAAGTTTTAGTTTATTCTCTTTTTTGTTTGTTACTTCGTAATTTTCAATATTTCAAATAAAACACAAAAAAAAACATTTTTTTAATCACCCTGTATAATAATAATAATAATGATTATGACAAGTCAAGCAACAATATGTAATCTTGTTGTTTTTTAACCCCATGTCAGATTTTTCTTCGTTTCCATATGAACAAGCAATTGCACAAATGAATTTTAATACAAACAAGCATTTTTAATGAAAAGCGTCATAGTATCTTTTTAATTAAATAAAAAACCGACAAAAATAATTATTTAAAATGAGTAGTTCCGATAAGGAGCTACCAGATTCTATCCTGGATGCAGCAAATACCGTAAGTTTGAACTTATTACCAACAAAATCTCGTGAAAAATATGAGAATCAATATAGTCATTTCGAAAACTGGTGCTCCAGCAAGGGGACTAAAAAAATTAAAGAAGAAGTGTTCTTGGCCTATTTTGCGGATTTGCAAAAAACATATAAAACCTAATACTCTATGTTAAAATGTGTCCTCAAGGTGAAAAGGAACCTTGATTTTAGTTCATATTTCAAGCTAACATCACTACTTAAACACCAAAACGTGGGATACCGGCCAAAAAAATCAAAAACTTTCAGCAAAGAAGAAGTTTCAAGATTCATGAAAAAAGCACCTGATAATATTTACCTTCTAATAAAAGTTGCTACAATTTTTGTGATTAGCCGGTGCTTGTAGGGGAGATGACACTTACAAAAATAATGATTGATGACATACAGGATAATGAAAATTTGATAGTGGTGAAAATTCCCGACAGTAAAAGTAACACTTCCCCTAGATCTTTGTAGTGTCCGATGAAACAAATAACGGACTTTATCTGCAATTGTACCGTTAATATGCAAATTTGCGAAAACCACATACCCCACACAGACGTTTTTTTGTCCAGTATAAACAAGGAGCATGCAGTACGCAATGTGTGGGAATAAAATTTAATAGGTAAAATGCCTTCAGAAATTGCTGCATACCTAAAATTAAAAAATCCAGAAGAGTACACTGGACGTAGTTTTCGTCGATCCTCTGCGATTATGTTAGCAGATTCTGGAGAAGGAATTACCAATGTCAAGCGACTTGGGGGCTGGAAATCAACGGCTGTAG
Source organism: Listronotus oregonensis (assembly GCA_019359885.1). Lineage (NCBI taxonomy): Eukaryota > Metazoa > Arthropoda > Insecta > Coleoptera > Curculionidae > Listronotus > Listronotus oregonensis. Next base: position 9,262 of record JAHBCN010007278.1, on the reverse strand, counting down.
CTGAGAGCTACATTGATGAATCCACAAATCAGAAAAATGATATCTCGAATAAAATATTGACCATGAACAACTCCCCCCCTGAGCTAAGTCAACCTTCATCAAGCCGTACAATAAGCGCTTCCATAAGCCACCCGCTAAATGAAATTACAGGTTCTGCAATTAATTTACAATATGCTAATAACTGTTCTTTTGTTGTAATTGTTATCAACAAATAATTCCCATTTATAAATATGGTTCAGTAGTTTCTTTCAGATTAAACATAATTTAAAAATAATCATTGCTTTAATATTGGTATTATCTGACGCTCGTAGGAAAAATTTTTTTCCTAACGCTTGCGCAAGTGACTTTTCCGCATGACTGCTTGCCCGAACTCCGCTTCGCGTCGTTCGGGCAACGGCGTCGCGTGCGAAAAGTATCACTTTGCACTTGTTAGGAAAATAACTATTATAGTTTTTCTTGCGCAAAATTAAAATCTCTTTTACATTTTTCTAAAGAATAAAAGTTTTAAATAACTTTTGGATTAAAAAAATAAGATGAACTGGTAAAGACATTTTTAAATTCGTCTTTACCAGTTCATCTTTAAACTTTTAATCCAAACGTGAGTTAAAACAAAAATATATATAAAATAATTTGGGTAAAATAGAAAAAAAAATGAAGTTGAATTTTTTGACCCCCTTTTTTCAAAAATTATGAAAAAATTCATGAAGCTAGATTTACTAAAGGCACATCACACACAAAAAAATAATTTCCCACCAAGAAAGTTTTAAAAAAATTGTGCTTTATCGGCGCTGCAAAGGCTTTTAATTTATTGCAAGCGAAATCTTTTAATGCGGCTACAATATTCGAAAAAAACGAAAAAACTTTATGATTTTGAAGTTTTTGAAGAAAAAGCACGTCTTGTTATTCTCAACAAGCCTAGCTGGGTGGGATTTCAAAAAGTGAAAAGGCCAATTACCCCTTATGCCCCCAAGGCCCTCTGGGGATCAAGCATAGCTAAAATTCAAAGAATAGAGAATAAATTTAGTATTCGCACTATCTTTAAAACACAAAGCACTATTAGATCTCTGGTAACAAAAACAAAACCATACAGTATAAACAAAAACACAAAAAATTTTATTTATAAGATCCCTTGTATATTTAAGTAATTTTATATAGGTGAAACTTTTAGACCAATAACCAAACACCAAGGAAGTTTAAAGGTGTATGGAAGCCCAATGCTATGGCCCATTCGATCAAAAAATGTCCAGCCCAGTATGAAAATAACTGTCAGAGTTGGCCCCGCCGATTTTGCGCAATAACGAAATTCCACGAAATAATTTTATGTGTTGCCTACTTACACACTGATAAATCAGTGTGTAGTTAGCAACACATTATACTATGAAACCGTATTAGTTTCGATTGTTTTGCTTGTGTGATTATTTTTGTGGTTGCAGATTTTTGGATTGATAAAACCTTCTTATTTTAGTGATTAGTGTTTATTAAATTGTGACTATAATTTTGTGTTTATTGTTTGTTACTTACAATATCGTAACAAAATGACTAGAGGTTGTATGGTTTTGTCTTGCAAATCTAAGGGTAACATACCCGACATTTTTTACTTTAGGTAAGTATTTCTTATATTTAAATTAGGTGCTTCTTATGAGACGTAACGTTAGGTAACCGAATAAATAAAAATTATGAATTATAGAAAATGAAAATTTCATTTTAGATGATTTCCACAATGTTTGTGTATTTCTGTGGATTATTAAAAAGAAATAAGGTTTACATTTAGGTACTTTTATTTCATTTAATAATTTAGTACATTCTTTTAAAGGATCAAAATTATAAATTACTGGGCAGACCAGGCAAATTTTAATTTATACAGGTCTCTCCAATTGAATAAAAGAAAGTACAATTTTATGTTAAAGTTTCTTTTTGCTTTTTCTGTATTTGTTTAAAAAGAAATTAGATTTTTGGTTTCTTAAACTTACATAATCAACTTTTTAAGCTCGACATACTTTATAATAGACACATAATATTTAACGGTTACTGTTACAATGGATACCTAGGTACCAAAGGTTACTAAACATTATTAACCACTGTTATTCTGTCTCATGAATGTTTGTTATTAGTGAAAAGTATATGCCTAAAAAGCAGTTAAAAATGTTTTCACTTTTTAATGTACAACCACAATCTTAGGATAAGATTAAACTCATTTACACTACCTTGCCCTTCTTTTATCACAAAATTGGTGATAAGTATGAAACTATCATACAATGTTTGAAATTTATTTTTAAAAAATCGTGTTTTTATTTATTTACTAAGATTTTTGGTAAAAATACAAAACTCCCAAAAATATCGACCATTTAAATAGAAGGCTATAAAGTGGCGCCATCTATTCTTTCCATATTATATCAGATGATATAAAATCCAATATTATACAATAATTTTAAATATTCTATGGTAGTATCGTTTAATAACCAACAATTTTGTGCAAAAAAAAAAAAAAAAAACAGTGAATGCTTGAATTTGACATTTGATGATGTCCACTTTATAGATAGTAACAAAGAATTATGGAAGTCCGGATCTGACCTACTATTCATTGCGCAAACTCCGCGGGGCCAATCCCCCGATTCCCGCTGCCCTGCACGCCTGGACAATTTTGTTCTACAGTATTGGGCTTCCATACACCTTTAAACTTCGTTGCCAAACACGCATTTGGTAAAAACCACATAATAAACTGGAATGCTTCTAGTATTTTAGCAAAGGAAACTTGTGCAAAAAAACGTAAAATAAAAGAAAGTGCTTTTATAATATTAAATAGGGATAAATGCGTAGCATTAATTTCTGTTAATTTATGGTTACCTATGCTTGATGCTAAAGTAACTTCAGGTAAACTTAAAATCAATTAACACACCACCCCTCTTTTGTCTTTTAGAAAATTATAAATACACCAGTCAAGCAAACTGATATGTAATTTATGACAAAACGTCATAAATATAAAAAAGTCGTCAGAATTTCTTAAGTTTTAAACTAATTTTTTTAAAATTTTGGGTTTTAATTTTTTTTTTCATATAGTTTTATCTTGACAACGGTGGTCGATTTGCCACCGAAACGTCGATACGTTTATGAGTTTTTATTTTTTTGGATTTTTGGGGGGTTTTGTCTTTTTTGTTTTAGGTGATCTGCAAGTTCATAGGGGTGAATAGGATTGAGCAGGCTCAGTTCGCTATACCCTGGGACCAGGACCGAAGTGGTCCCATTTTTTTGGAAACTTTCCAAGTAAGTAACCCAACAAAACTTATTGAAACATGAATCCGCCACAAAACTATAGAACAAAGTTACAAAAGCTTTTTTTACAATCACATAATAATTCTGCAAAGTTTTGGGAACACAAATCAAATCGTACAGTGTTCACATTTATTTGAATCCTATAGAAACCACCACAAGATACCTTTTTTATTTGAAATAGCATTTTCTAATTACTTGGACGGAAGACATTAGGTTTTAGTACCTTAAAAAGCCTTTTTATTATCATCAGTTGCTCTCCAACTTTTTAAAACCATTTAAATAATTTTGGAAAACCACCTAATTTTTTACCTATATTATTTTAGTAAAGTTAACCTTTAAATAAGGCAGTTCCCCCCACTCTTGTTATAGTCAATATACGCCACTGAGGTAGGGTACGATCGTCATCAAAACTATAAATTGGCTTAATTGTGGAAAAAATTGCGGTGGTTGCTAGTACTGGGCCCCGAGGTACCCCAGCATTAATTTGGTAAAGGCGGTCATCTAAAGTTAAAAAATAATTATTGGCTTACAAACAACAAACAATAAATAGTTCATTTAATTCTAATTTTTACATTTTTTATTTAATTCACAAACAGTAGGTATAGCATTCAACAGTACACATTAAAAATCAATTACCATTATTTTAAAAATTAAAACCTGCTCAGAATACGAACTAGGTGAAGGTAGATGCGATCTGTGTCACTTGCGAATAAAATTATTATTTACAGTTCAAAATAAAAATACGACATAATCATACAGAGGAATTCATCGTTGCATCACTTAAACTTTTCTTTGCTTTATCCGTTTTATAGCCCGTATTTAATAAGCATTGTCTCGCGCCGCAACAACTACATACATTTGAATAAATGCATAATCGATGCCCACAGTTTAATGCATAATGTTGACTATAAATATTTTATGACATTGCAATTTTAAAATTTCAAAATGATCGGAGGAACGCATGACCATAAAATTATAGAATTGTTATGTAAATGTCCGAAATTTATTACTTCTTAGGTAAGGTGACCTATATTTGGCATCGCTTTGCACATTGCTAAAAGAAGCTAAAACCTGGCCACAACTTCTTCTTTTTTTTCCTATAACTTTTTTTGGTAATTTAAAAAATAAGTTTGGACTACTTTTATTATTATTATTTTTTAAAGGGTCCTTTTTTTTAAATAAGTCTTTCAATCCCAACCGCTGTGTTCACACGTCGTTGTCATGGTTGGGCCCAGTAGGATCTTTTGGAACATGCGCTAGAGTTGCTGGTTATCGGCAACTAGATAACAAAGATAAACACCAGGCTTAACTCAAGGTGTTAGCATACCGTGCTGATGAGTAAATGACATCCTGTGCCTTAAACAGGTGTCTCCAACGGTGGCCCCCTAAAAAGAACGGACGGGGCCTTCACAAGCACTAACAAGGAAACCCCAGGGCTATTGATTAACACCCACTTTCCAGGATCAACCATAATTGATCAACCTCAGCCAAGAAAACAAGCCCGCAATCCCAGAAGACCCCTAAAGGAAGACTGGGATAAGGCAAAGGAAGTGGTAACATATGAAAAAATCAAATGGGCCATAGGCGAGTTCCACCCATACAAGTCGCCAGGCCCGGATGAAATCTACCCGGTATTGCTCCAAAACGGCATGGACATTTACTGCCGCATCTCTGCAAAATTTTCAGAGCATGCATTGCCTGGGAGCTACATACCAAAAATATGGCAAAAGGCTACAGTAGTCTACCTGCCAAAGATAGGCAGAATTTCAGACCAAACGCCTAAGTCATATAGACCTATAAGTCTATCTCTCGTTCCTGCTCAAAACATTGGAAAAAATTGTGGATAGATACATAAGGGATAACATACTATCACTATACCCTTTAAGTGACCGCCAGTATGCCTATCAATCAGGAAAGTCTGCGGACTCCGCTCTGGACGATCTGAGCAGACTCCTGACAAAGCCAATCGATGACAAAGAGATAGCGCTTGGCACATTTCTGGACATAGAGGGAGCGTTCAACAACGTTTCAACAGGATCGTTAATGAAGGCTCTTAAACGAAGGAACATCCCGCACACCATATGCTACTAGGCCAGCCTAAGAAACAGGGTCATTAGATCCGCCTTGGGCGAGGACACCATAGAAGCTAAGGTGGGGAGGAGCTGCCCACAAGGAGGCGTTTTATCACCATTATACTGGGCGATCCTAGTCGACAACCTTCTGGCAAAAATGGTCAAAGCGAGGTTTCACTGCCTCGGCTACGCAGACGACATAGCCATCGTAGTTAGCGGTAAGCACTTAGACTTTGTTTCAGAAAGGACGCAAAACGCACTGAACATCGTAGACGAATGGTGCAGGGAGGAAGGTCTGTCGGTTAATCCACAAAAGACCGTTATTGTTCCCTTCACAAAGAAAAGAGCACTAAGGGCACTCAGATGTCCAAAGCTCAATGGAGTGGAAATCCCCTTCTCAAAAGAGGTTAAGTATCTAGAGAGTCACTTTTGACCAAAAGATGAACTGGGGACCACACCTCAACAAACTTGTTCAGAAGGCAAAAATTGCCCTCGGGAGATGTCGCAGACTTTGTGGAAAATGCTGGGGACTTAACCCAAAGATGAACATGTGGTTGTATAAAATGGTAATAAGACAGACCCCCAGGCAACTGAACCTATGGTTCAGTTGCCTGGGGAGCAAGGGTATCACAGACCGTAGCAATCAGACAACTTCAAAGTGTGCAAAGGCTAGCATGCGTATGCATCACGGGAGCTATGAGAACAACTCCAACCGCAGCCCTAGAAGTGCTGCTAAACTACAGGGACAAGTAAAGGCGGTACTCTATAGGCTCAAAGGAGGTCAAAGTCCAATTACAGAACACCGAAGGACTCCAAGATGGGAAATAGAGGAGGACCAAGAGGTCAGCTCATTGTTTGAGATGCCCTCAGACAGGATAACCCCTCGTTTCATCTCATCTTCAATAGACACTTTCGTATTGTCATACCAGATAGGGAGGACTGGAAGGGAGGCCCTCCAATTAAAGCCGATCATATCTGGTATACAGATGGCTCCAAGACCAACAAGGGTGTAGGAGCTGGCATCTATGGAGATAAGCCTAGAGAAAAGGTAATCTTAAGTCTCGGTCACCACGCCACGGTTTTCCAAGCGGAAATCGCAGCAATAGTGCATTGCGCCGTGAGGATTAAAGAAAAAGGGAGTAAAGGAAAAAATATCGTCATTTACTCAGATAGCCAAGCGGCCCTGAAGGCCATCAGTTCCCCAAAAGTCAATTCCAAACTAGTCGGGGACTGTATACATGCCCTGGAAAAAGTCGGCTTGGCAAACAAAGTTACGGTAGCTTGGGTACCAGGCCACGAGGGCCATCCAGGCAACGAAGAGGCCGACGACCTAGCCAAAAGAGGATCAGCCGCGGAAATGATAGGCCCGGAGCCATTCTGCGGTATCTCGGCAGGTCTCTTCAAAGGATCTATTAAGAGTTGGGTAGACAGACAGTTTCAAAGCTGGTGGGTACAAACACCGGGAGAACGACAGGCAAAGCAGTTCATTAAGACCCGCTCGGCCAAGTTTACATCGGACCTACTGAGCCATAGCCGTAAGGTCGTAAGAATAACGGTAGGTCAACTAACAGGACATTGTAAACTTAACAAGCACCTGGAAAGAATAAACCTGGTGGAGGATAGCCTGTGTAGGTTCTGCCAGGAGGCTGAAGAAACAGCCTTACATGTGTGGTGCCATTGCGAAGCACTATGCAGGCTTAGGTTTACTAGGCTTGGGAAGGAGAAGCCAAAACCGACAAGTTATATGGAGTGGCCAGTGTCGAGACTCTGGAGTCTAGTTAAGAAGGGCTTGGACAAGGTACTCTAAAGAACGATGGGAGAAACCACAATAAATCTGGTAAGGTTGCAGCGGTGGAGGTCATTTTTCGCCATCTCCGCTCAAATAATCTAATCTAATCTAACGGTGCCTCTGAGATACAGGGCGACCTCTCAGAGTATCTGGCCTTACTGCGGTAATGCGGGGCTCTGCCGTGGTGGACTATTACTTCCCTAGCTTCAAACAGAAAGCGAACGGAACCGCTTTCATAGGAAAAAAATTGACAAAGGTGCGGTGACTGAAACCAAAGTAATACTACTCCGGATAAGATAAACCATTCACGGCTATATTTTTGATACCCCCAATGGACTTTGGCTAACGCGAGCCGATGTCCGTCGAGAGATTTTCGCGCTAAGCATTTCAATCCTTGAACGAAAGTTAAACAGTGTTGCCGGCAGGCCTTTACTATTGGCGTGATGAAACGCGACTAGAAAATACACAACCCGTTTAGCCGCCCTCTTTCGCTACTTCGTATTCCGAATAAGGTACAAGCGACAGACATTGGCAACGTCGCACATGGTTTCGTACCTCGTTTCGCTGGGGCAGGGGTTACCGACTTAATTTTATTCGCATTTACGGAAGCATTGATATCTCCGAACTGATTCAGAGCGCCCCATTTAAATGAACCATCTATCCGTAGTAGTATTATCTTTGCTGAAACGGTCAAATCCGTTTCGAGAGGTGCCACCCAAGGTAACAAGCAGACAAAGGTGCGCCGACCGAAACGGGTGAATCCGTTTCGAAAGGTGCCCCGACGCCCGTTTCACGGGGAAGGGCTGATCCATCCCGAACAAACAGCTGCTTAGGAAGGGATCACTGAATCCAAACAGAAGGCGGACAGAACCGCCATTATAGGGAAAAGGGTTTCCTGGCTTTAAACAGAAAGCGGATAGTACCGTTTTCATAGGGTAAGGCCGGAGATGCGGCCTCAGAAGGAACATCTGGTTCCTGTAACAAGGACCTGGTAGCTACCCACGTCACTAGACCGGGAAAGGAGGGCATGACGGATCTAATCGTCTGCTCGTCATACTCTCCAGGAGACAGGGACACCAGAACACATCAGAACACATATTGTGCTCGTGTTCGGTAGCGACACAAGTAAGAGGAGATGTAGGAACTCTCTCCCAATCTAATATCGGATTCATTAAAAGTTTGATCCTATTGGGAGAAATATAAAAAGGTGTGAGCCACAATAGACCGAGCGGTCGCAGTGGAGGGCGTAAAAAGTCCACTCACTTTAAACCTACCTACCTATCGGTTGTGACATTATCTTCATTATTTCAACGAAAACTTTGGGCAAACAAATTATCGTAAACCATTCAAAATTGACCGTTCTACGTACTACGTACTATGAAGGTAATGTTTCCACATGACCAGTTTTTTCTAAAAAAAGGCGACATTTTGTTTCGAAGTTATTTGGGCGCAAACCTTACAGTTGACTGTTGTTTAGTTTCACACTTACACGCATAGATTCGTCAGCTGTGACCATCATATGCACTTTTTTTAAAGTTCCGCCATTATTCTTCTTCAACAGTTGTTTGCACCAATCATCGATGCCGTTTTTTTTTGACATTTTATTAGATTATATGGGATCCATCGAGAACAAACCATTTTAACGGCTTAATGATCATGTAATATTTTATATTTGCTGGTAAAACTTATGCCTAAGGTTGCCTCAATCTCTCAGTTTGGTACTTGAAGATCTTGCATTATTGGTTTTTGCACAGCATGAATGTTTTCTGACAACTGGTTTAGACGACCTCTATAACTTTCGCGGCGAGCGAACAGCGACTACGATTAAATTCGTTATACCAACGTTTCAGCGTGGCAAAAAATGGGTTTAATCGCTAAATGTGAAAAAAAGTGGATAGATGCATTCATGTCTTGATTATTACTGATAACCTGTTTAAATGTGTTTTTAATGTTATTGTTATAATAATAAATATTTTTTTAAACTTTTTTCTTTATTTTAAAGAAAATCATGCACCATAGTATTGTCAAAAACGTTTCTTATTGTTATATTTTTGTTTTTGTCGTCAAAACACTTTTAATATCAAATTAAAAAACAAACTTTCAAATATTTAAAATTCCATCATTTTATATA
>JAHBCN010007277.1:0-44151 GCA_019359885.1 Listronotus oregonensis | reverse complement strand
ACAGGGTTAAATCTTCTTCAACATTTAAAAGAAAGAGGATATCAGCGTACTGGGACCGTTCGAGATAACCGTATTCCCAGAAATTGCCCGATATCGGACAAAAAACTCCTACAAAAAAGAAAGGTACCTATGAAAGAAGTATTGAAAAGGAACCTGGAATTATGGTAGTTCGTTGGGTAGATAATAATGTTGTGACGGTTGCCTCAACTTGTCATGGTATTTTGCCTCTTTCGCAGGTAAAACGATACAATGCTGCCCAAAAAAGAATTATTAACGTCCCACGTCCATTTCTGATAGGGGAATATAATTCACACAGGGGGCACAGACCACATAGATGAAAATCTGTCGAGATATAGAATAGGTATTCGAAGCAAAAAATGGTGGTGGCCCATTTTCACATGGTTTATCGATGTAACAGTTACAAATTCCTGGCAAATACATAGATCGTCTGGTGGAAAGCTAACACAGCTCGAATTTCGAAGAGAAATTGCAACGTGTTACTTACAAAGTTACGGAACCACTTCCAAACCTGGTGGGAGACCTAGGACCTCAAAGTCAAGCATATCCCTAAATAGAATTTCAGACGATGTGCGATATGATGGAATAAACCATTTGGTAGTGGAAAGCCCTGGAAAAAAAAAAGATGCGCTGGCGAGGGCTGCTCCTCGAGTATCCGAACAATGTGTATCAAATGTAACGTAGGAATTTGTAATCCATGTTTTTATAGTTTTCATACAAAGTAAATTTTTCTTCTATTACTTTTACGCATTATATAATTTACTACTGTTTATCTAAATTAGAAATTTATACTTTTTTGTGTAACTTAATATTTTGAATAAAAATTATATGTCAACGCCTGGCGTTACCATATACAGTAAAGCGCAGAGTACTGCGAACATAGGACGATCCTAGACGATTTTGGATGTACCTAAAAACGCCGCACGCATTGCTTATCGATCAATAATTTTACAGCGAACAATTCAATACGTTTATTTCTGAAATAGTTCTTTAGTATCGAACGCTCGACAGCAATAGTTGTACTGTGTCGATTATTTGCGACCAAAAAGTTTTTTTTTTTAATAATAGTTATTAATAATGGATGTTTACAAACTGGAAGACAAAATTCAAATTATTGAACGGTATCACCGTGGAAATCCTGTTAGGGAATTGGGGAATTATTTAATAATTTATTTCTAACCAGGCCGACTCCAGGATTTCATTATTTACCGAGTCATTAAAAACTTTCTGACATTTGGTTGTTTAACTCCAAGAAAACATAAACATGATAGTGCCTCAAAAAAAATACAACAAAAGGGAAATGAAAGAAATTATGGTACTGGCAAGTGTTATTAAAATCATACAGTTTCCATTAATACAATTGCAGGACAGGTTTTTTTGAGCAGAAGATCAGTGGAAAGAGTGCGAAAAAATTGATACCGATCCTACAAAGTAAAAAAACCAATGAAATTTTCCCTGATGATCATTTTAGACGAAGGCAATTTTTTGAAACTGTAATGGAAATGAAAAATAACAATGAAAATTTTATAAGAAACATTGTTTTTACTGATTAATCGACATTTTCACTTCATGGTCTCACCCAACGATTTTTTTCTCTGAGGTTACGTAAAATCATAAATTTATGGTTTCCAGGAGAATAGGGCTAATAATCTACAAGAATTGCAATTACAAATTGGGAATTGGAAATTTAGGATTATTACCCTTAACATTCTAGCAAATGTCAGAAGGCGTTTTTATGACACTCTTGGTTATTGTTTGGCTCAAGAAGGTGGTTTATTTGATCATCTTTGATAACTTGAAAAAGAGTTTTTCTTTTTTTATTCTATGAATGCACATTAAATTAGTTTCTTAAAATATCTTCTACGTTAAAATTATTTATTTGAAAAAATTATTTTATTTTATTAGGAAAACTGTTTGGTTTTAAGCAGCAAACGTTGCGTTCTCGTAAGCAACTAATTTTAAATTTATGACTGATAAGAAATCAGATCGAAGTCGGTTGACGCTAGCTAGTCCTGCTACTTGCCTATAAACACTGCATCCTCTTACTGAAAATAAAAACGTAGTAAACAACAAAACTGGACAGATAATTCTTCCGAATTTATTACCGCACTCCCCACCAGTCCTAACCAAAAATGCGCCACGTGAGAAAACGAGACGGAAGTTGAGATGCAAGCCACAAAACTATTATTGGTATTTTAGAATTGGGTACATCCAAAATTGTCCAGGAGCCTCCTATGTTCGCAGTACGGTGCGCCTTACTGTATGGTAACACAATTTTTCTTTACAACTACGTTAAAAATATGTACTATATATCGTTATTTAGGATCATATTAACATAAATTTCATTTCAATAACAAAAAAAAAACTTCGCTTTTAAAGAGTTAATTAAAAAATATGTAATTTTTTTAGACTTAGTTATTAGAATTCGTTGTTTTTTGTTTGTTAATAAATTATTTATTTATATTATTTTTCGATTTTTATTATAATTTAATAATTTTAAAAGCAAAGTACATAGCAATAACCCAACAAATTCAAATCTCTTTACTCTTAACGACAAAATGTCTAATGGAGTTTGAAAGGGCTTAAGCCTAGGAAATTTAAAAAAAATAATTTTCCATGGAGGTTAGTGTAAAGCAACGTTGACACGTTTAAGACATTATTGACGCTAATCCTAAAATAACGGATATAAAAATAAGACTAAGCAAACTCGAAACTACGTGGTTATAGTTTTAGACAGTTTAGTCAAAACTCGAGGAACTTGATTCTTATAACTTCGAAGGCGAAAGAGTACCGTTCGAAGATGAGTGCTTTGGTATCGCGGCCCGAGCCGTTAATTTAATAAAAGAACATGAACACCACATTAATCAAAGTACAAATATAGACGCGCAACAGGTTTTACAGTTACCTCCGGTACCGTTTAACAAATCAGTAAAATTAAAATCGATCTTATAACCTCTATTTAGCGGCATCTACGTAGGGTGTCTACAATTCTATAAAATATTTTAAGCGTTAGTTGACAAGAATCCCGATTTAACAAAAAATCAAAAGTTTTATTACCTTCAATCGTGCCTTTGCGGAGAGGCAGCAGAAATACCAAAATCTTTAGAAATTTGCGAAGCGAATTATGAAACGGCAATTAACCTTTAAAAAAAAGATAAGAAAATAAACGAGTTTTAAAACATAATCATGTGAAACGCTTATTTGAGGTTCAAACCGTCCCAAAAGAATTCCATCAAAATTTACGAAAACTTATTGATAATGTTGTTAAACATCGTCGAGCACTAAAAAGTCAATCAGCCCGTGGCACATTGGGATGCACTATTAATATTTTTAATTTTACAAAAATTAGATTCTGAATTAAAAAAGGAATGGGAGTTATTTAACAAAGAGGTTTCTCCGACACTTAAGGAATTTTTACACTTCTTAAAACAAAAACATATAGTTCTAGACATGATTAATGGTAAACACTATAAACAACATAATGAAAGAAAACCTCATAATCCGTCACAAAACTAACATGCGGGAACCGATATTCCAAAAGCACCACAAAATTTACCCCAAAAATTCCCACAAACGCAAAATCAGTTCGAAAATAACAACTTTATGTGCTCCTTTTGCGGACAAAATAATTATTTTACGTAGAAATGCAAAAAATTGCTAAACTTTTTATGCAAAGATAGATATTTTGAACTAAAAAGATTAAATAAATGTCCAGAAACAACAACAGCTGCAAGTTCTAATATATCCGAAAAGGATATTAGGTCATGGTTTGCCGAAATTGAACAATATTTAATTCGAAAGGGATATAGAGATATTTTGGATGATAGCTCTCGTGCTTTTAATGGAGACGAAACCAGCTTTGTGTTGTGCCCTAAAAATAAAAAAGTCGTGGCTGTTAAAGGAAGCAGGAATGTATATGAGATCGATCACAATCCCAAAGTGAACTTGACCGTCATGTTCACGTTTGAAGCATCCGGAAAGGTGACACCTCCCATGATCATATATCCATATAAAAGACTGCCAGCTGACGTTGCAAAGTCTGTGCCAGATGGATGGGGTATTGGTTGTACTGATTCGGGCTGGATGAAAAACGATGTTTTTTACGAATATATTGGAAATGTGTTTTACAAGCATTTAGTTAAACAAAATACGCAATTCCCGATTATCTTATTTGTTGATGGTCATAAAACCCATTTGACTTACCAAACAAGCCAAATGTGTTGTGACTTGGGCATTATATTAATAGCTTTGTATCCAAACAGTACAAGAATCTTGCAGCCCGCAGATGTTTCAGCATTCCGGCCATTAAAAAATAATTGGAATAAAGCAGTTCTTGAATTTAGAGACAGCCCGAACGCTGTGGTGACGAAAGAAAACTTTGCTTTGGTGCTTAAAAAGCTGTTTCCAGTTTGACATCGGAGTCAATTAAAAATGGATTTCGGCTACAGGTTTATGGCCATGGAATGCCTCTGCTATCGATTACTCCAAATGCTTAGGAAAAACAAAAACGCAAATGAAATTTTAAAAGACAGTAAAACCATTCATGATATTTCTATAACATACCGCGAATTTGCAACTATAGTAGGAGATAAAAAAATTAAAGAATTTGAAGAAGATCTAGAATTTAAGTCAAATAGTGAGAATCAAGACTGTATTTTTCAAATATATACAGCTTTCAGAAACAAACTTTGTTCCACTACAAATAAAAAACTTACATGCACAGGAGATGAAAATGGTATTGAAACTGGTTTGAATGAAATTTCTGATAATGTAAAGCTTGATAAAATTGACAACACTGACTTGCAAAGTTTTACCATAGAGGATATTCCAATTGTAACTGAAGATCAGGTGATTCTTGATAATGCAAAATCAGATATAATTTTTACTGACATGCTGCAGCCTGAACCTTAATTAAATCATAATGAGAGCATATTCGACATCACACCAGATACAGATGCAGTACCAACAATCGATAGAATCCCGTTAACCGACAAACATTTCCTTAGTTCAGCTGCTGTACCTCAAACGTCGATCAGAGAATATTTTATATGGCCCACTACACCTGAACGAAAAGGAAAAAAGAAACAAAAAGGTCGTCTTTCGTTATTACATCTTCCGATCGTAGAAATGAGGAGAGACTAAAGATTGAGAAAAAAGTGGAGCAAGAAAGATTGAAGGAAGAACGGAAACAAAACAGAAAATTAAAAAGCCTAAATCAAAAAAAGGTGCCAAGGAGAAAGTACCAGATAGGAAGAAGCAATTGAATAGAAAGAAAGTTGAAAACATAATAAAAGCTTGCCCTGGCCAGAAAACAGTTTTAAATAATGAAGTAAAGTTGCCAAACAACAACCAAAAGAAAGAAGAAACAAAAGCAAGACTAAATGAGGAAGACGAAAAAATTACAGAGGCAGATCATATTCAAAGCACAGTGTTAAGCAATGGAGTAGAGGTGCACTTGCCGAAAATAGTTAATACTAAGATAACCGAAATGTCTGGTAATTTATGTCAGAAACCTACAGGAGATGCCAACAAACAAGATAAAAATCGTGATTTAATCAACGATCAAAATAAATCCTGTTCCGGGGCGAAACTTCATCAGATCTATCAGATAACAATAGAAGTAGCATTGATGAAAAATGCCAACAAGATACTGTAAATTACTATAATAAGGAAGCTGGAGACAACGCTAACGTTAATAGAAAGCTTGACAATACGGAACCTGATGAAAATGAAATAGAATACACCTACAAGAGCCCTTTGAGGTATCAGGAGGAAGCTAGTTCCTTATCATCATGTTCAGGGTACCCAAGGAAAAATATTTCTAAGATAAACTTGATTAAAAGGACCTTATTTAAAGATGAGTCACCTAAAGAATCAAAGATATGTGTTATCAAACGTAAAATTAAATCTTAAAAACGACAATAATTTTTATAAAAACCAAACATACAAAGGCATGTGTTATAATTGTGTTTTAAATATAACATCATCTAAAGTCGGGGTCAGATGCAATTTCTGCCTTAGAACCTATCACCTTTCTTGTGTGGAAGAACCAAAATGCCCGAACTCTAAACATGTGTGCTTCAATTGTAAGAACGTTAAAAATTAAGTTTTTATTTGTTTTTGTATTGTAGAAGGTATGGCCAATCATTATATTTCCTTTGGCTAATGACTGACACAAGTGGCCAATGACTGATACATTTTGATTTTCTGGATTTTATATTTTTTTACTGTATTTACATTTAGTTTAATTGAAAATAAATAAATGTTTCAAATAATACAATGTTTTCTTTATATGAGGCAACAAAAATTTAAAAAACCGATATAGTGTTGTACAAGTTATGGCGCGACTTTGCTGTAAATGCCCTTAAATGGCCAATCACTGGTGCTTTTACCCTATTACACCTATGATTATCAAGTCAAAAAGCTTGGCGATATTAAAATAACAAAAGAAGACATTGAGTCTTATATAAATTAAGATGTTGACATAGATTGTAAAAATTTTAATGAGGAAGACATTCCTCTTTGCATAAAAAAATTAAATACTGATGATATTTGTCTTGAAAATATTTCCAATAATATAAGGCTCTCTCTCATATACATTTCAAGGTATGCTGCCCATTTTATAATCAAAAAATATAACCGAGAATATTGCAACAAAAAAAATAACAAAATATAATGAAGACTCTTTGTGCCACAAAAGCTTAACTACTTCTAATAATCGTGATGAATTATCATATCCCGTTGAAAGTATTTTTATATGTGCAGTCTATACTTTTATTACTTTAGAAAATTTGTTAAAAGATAAAGAAAAGTTGTTAAAAGTAGTGAATTCAAGAAATATTGTTATAAAACCAACATAACAGAACATTTCTAACTCTTAGATCGACTTAAGTTCAAATTTAGGGAAAATTAAGTGGTAATTGATTATAGCTCTTGATAGTGTACAATGCAGTGAAAGTTTAAGATTAACTAATGCTTTAACATTAAGCCACATCAATTATAAAAAGAAAATAATAAACGTTTGTTTAGCAACTCAGACGTTAAGTAGTGGAGTGGCAGATGCGATAGCATATTTAGATAAGTGTGGTGTACCTCAGTTTTAAAATAGAGCTGCTACTGTTGAATTTATAAGGATTATGGATAGAGCATTTGTTATGTTAAATTCAAGAAATCCATATGGACCAGATTTTAAAGCCCCTATAAAACCACACTCATTAAAGTATTTTGAAGAAATATTCACTAAAACTGAAAACTATTTAAAATCTCTATCTGTAGTTAATATTCGTTTAGTACATCATCAACGCAAAACATTTGCTCTTGGATTTATTTTGACCATGTGAAGTATTCTTGATTTAGCTAGAGATTAATCTAATTTAAGGGAGTCCTCTAGTTTCTCGGGTCGAAAAAATCGATTGTTTTTTTAATAAATCACATCTACAACATTTGTAGAAAATGTGTGCCAAAGGATTTTTCGATATTCGAAGTGGTCAACAAGTGACGGCCCTGGAATGGAGCAGTTATACGGAGCTCGCGCATCGCTGCTCCGCAAAGCCGAGCGGCGCCGACTATTATATTGATATCCCTAAATCTAACTGCTACCTGAACCTTTTGTGAATTAGGCCCGAGTAGAGGGGAGCCGAAACCGTTGACAGACGCTTCCGAATATTGACTAAGACGCTGTAAAGCGTTGATTAGTTCAGTTTTGCTGTGGCAGTTACAAAGCGTACTGTATATTTTCTCTTGCGAGTCGCACGTAACCGAATTTTTTTGAGAATAATTTTAAAAATGTTAAAGAAAGAAATAAAGACGCTCCGGCTCGTTACGATCGACTTAAAAAGCGAAAATTCGCAGGCAACCGACAAACTTTTGAACAAGACAAGTTATTTACATCGGCGCGGCGTCAGCGAAGAAACTTGTTCACAATAAAAATTTAGAAGTGAACATTGAACAGATTTTTATGTATTGTATTTTGAATTTCGCGAGTGTATTTTCAACTATTTCTTTGGCTGTTATTTGCAAAGAGTGCAAAAGTAGGGTGACTTTCCATCAACGTGATGTACGAGGATTGGGCTTTAAAATTTCTATGGCGTGCAAGTGTGAAAAAAAAACAAATAGATTAATGTCCAAAAATAGGTAAAGCTTACGAAATAAATCGTCACATAGTTTTCGTAATGCGTTTGTTGGGAGTCGGTTATGAAGGCTATAAAATTTTCTGTGGACTGATGGATATGGGACAAGGTTTTGCTGTGAACACGTACTCGTCGTTTTTGATACAGTGTTGTCGGTTGCGGTTAATCAAGAAAAGGAAGACCTACAAGAACGAGGAAAAGCAGAAAATGAATTCACCGTATCTGGAGATGGCACATGAAAAAAAGAGGATTTTTATCTTTATTCGGTGTTTCAACTTTAATTACAAAGTACACCGGTAAAGTGGTTGATGCGTGTAATGCGTGATTTTTGTGCTGGATGCAATTTGTGGAAAAATAAAGAAAATAGTGATCAAGTTAGATATGCAGGATGGCTCGCTGGCCATGAAGAAAATTGTTCTGTAAATCATACTGGAAGTTCTGGGAAGATAGAAATAGATGCAGTTGTGAAAATGTTTTCTCGTTCAGTAAATAAACATCAAATTCGATATACGACATACAGAGGAGATAGTGACAGCAAGACATTCAACGGTATTTTAAAGGCAGAACAATATGGAAAAGATGTTGATGTAAAAGAGGATGGGGACTCGGCTCCGAAATGCAAAAAATCTAATAAAGGCATTGGTGGAAAAGGTGCAGGAAAACCCACTGACAAATTGTTTGGTGCGATGACAAAGTATTATGGATTAGCTATTCGGAGACATCCAGATTCTATTAAGGAAATAATAAAGGGAATTTGGGCAACATTCTATCACAAGATTTTCACAGACAGCAATCCACAGCATCAAAATTGCCCTACCCGCGAATCTACTTGGTGCAAATGGCACAGAGCTGAGTTTCTCGGAGATGCTGAGCAATTTAAGCACGATAAACCGCCTCTTTCTGAAGCAGTTCAAAAGCTTATAAAGCCATTTTATGAGGATTTATCCAAAAAATAATTGTTAATCAGACGCCTGGGAGCGAAAACTCAAAATAATAATAAGTCGTTAATCTGGACTTTTGCTCCAAAGCACCTTCATTCTGGGCCAAAAGTCGTTGAAATCCCCACGTTTCTCGCTGTCATGATCTTTAACGAAGGATTCGAATCCATCCTAAAAATCTTGGAAACCTAGGAGTGAAAATCGGCCCACAAGCTAAAGGATACGTTCTACAGCGTGATAGCTCTCGGGTCGACCGTTCAGAAAAGCGCACGAGTGATGTCGTAAAACAGGCCCG
The DNA here is from genome assembly GCA_019359885.1 of Listronotus oregonensis. NCBI lineage: Eukaryota > Metazoa > Arthropoda > Insecta > Coleoptera > Curculionidae > Listronotus > Listronotus oregonensis. The sequence continues at coordinate 34,771 of JAHBCN010007277.1, read as the reverse complement.
AATCGCGAAAAGGGAAGACGAAGCAGATCTGCGTCACTTCCAAGAAGAAGAGGAAGGCCTACTGTATGGTCCAGACATAGCAGATTGACGATGAGGTGAAATGTTTATTATAAATAACATGCGCGAACTTTGAAACGCGTTTTTCTCGAAACACTATTTTTCAAAACGGTGACCATGATATTTCAGACACTACTGCACCTATCTTGTTTAAATTTATGTAACATCTTTTTTTTTATTTTAGTTAAGCAAAACAGCTGCAATCTTGGTCACCGTCAAACACCTCCTTCACTTGATGTCTTCCTGTCGGCCACTATAACTTTGTCTCTAAAAAATTTGTAAAGCTTATTTAAATGTTAATAAAGATTATGTAAAAACAATAAGATTTATTATTTCGATGGTTTGCCCGTAAAAAATTATTGAAAAAGCCGTAAAAAACAACCAAGAAACTAGAGGACCCCCTTAAATGAAAAACCACTGTCATACTACTTAGCATATAATTGCTCACAAGATTAACTAGAATTCTTCTTTTCATGTATTAGGTCCAGGGGAGGTTGGAACAATAACCACAATTCCCAACAGTTAAATTGGGCTTTAAGGCAGCTACTATTTAGAAATTCAGTAACTCCAAGTGATAATGCTAATTGTGGTGATTTTGCCACATACTCAACTCATTCTTTTTAGTTTAGATTAAAAGAAATGCAACAAAAAGAAACTTTGTCTGATTCTGATAAAGAAATGTTATAAATTCAAAATTATATAAAGTATTTAAAAAACAGTGGCCTGATAAATTTTCTAAAAAATATTTTGTTCTACATTTCAAGCTATTTGTCAGGAATCTTTTTAAAAAATCTACATGTAAGCATTGCATTGAGTAGTATTGCATAATAATTCAGTTACAGGAAACTCAATGGACCATTGGTATTATGCCCCAAATGAGCCATATAAAAAATTCACCAATTCTATAACTCATGGTGGCTTGATCTATGCATCAACAGTAGTTTATGAAATTGTAAGCTTTGCTGAAAAGCAGTTTCGCCTTCTAGTAGTTCAAGGGGGCATTTTAAAAAATATTATTAATACTAAGGTTTTGAATAAAAATACAGCAATCCATAACTTTTCCGATAAAATTCACATTTTTCAACCTGTTCATCCTGTGACACAAGAATTTCTGACAGAAGATTCCCACGAAAATCAAATCATACGAAAAGTGGTTGATGTATTTTTAAAATGTAGAATGCATTACCATTCCAGATTAACAAATTTAGAAATCCATGGCAAATCTTGTACAGTTCTTCATAAAATGACAAAATTGATTTACTTAGTAATTGTTTAATTTTCCTCTATTGCCTATGTAACTATTAAACAAATTTAATGATTTACGGATAAAAACATTTTTGCACCAATTACGAATTACAGACAAGAAAACCAATAAGTGATGTAACTTGAACACTGTATAATTTAATAAAACAAATCCAGGCATTTTTACATTTTGAGTTTTTATTCATAGTTCCTCTTTATCCATTATCTAACAGATAATTTACCCATTTAAACTATAAAAATTATGGCAACTATAACGCACGTTATAAAGATGTCTATCTAACATAACCTTTGTTTATTTAATAACCATTCCTACATTTTCACCTCGTTCATATTAGATTTAACTGATAATGTAGCAAGGTTCAGGGAATTAATATGACAGCTAAGGAAAAAATCATTTGCAAATGCCTATTACGGGTGAAAAATATATACATATTATATCTTTGTAAATTATATACATATTATGTCTTTGTAAATAGCTCAAGAATTCGAGATTTAAAGGTAGTACTTAATATTTCCTATTTTTAATCGAAAACATTCAATATACCCACTTAAAGCAATGTGTTAAAAATTTATTTGCCGCAATTATATTTCACAACGTCGCCATTCCAGGTACGTTTAGTGTAGCGTTCAATGTAGTCGGCCATATGCAACATCCATTCTGGTCCACTTTTACCATTGCTTGTCGATGCTTTAAGATTGAATAATACTGGCCTATTCACACATCTAACGGTCGGTGCAGATATTGCACAAATAGGTATTCACGAACTAAAGGTCAAAAGTGCAATATACGTTTTGCGTTTATGCTAAACAGAAACCAAAAATTGCTTTTATTATTTTCACCAGTAAAAGGTTATTTTGAAAGTTACATTTAGCTAGTTGTTTTTTAATAAAAATGTGTATATTTTTTCTGTGTAACAAAGAATCTTTTATTAATGATTTGCCAAAATCTGGATATTTTCTAAATTATTAAAAATGGCTTTTTTGTGACGTAATGTAAACTTTTTAACTTTACTGTAGTCAATGTTGACTATTGCCATTTGACTACAGTCATTATATACCACTAATGATCATTGTAGCCCTATGGCTACGTATTTAAACCTCACTTTTCCTTATATTATAAAATGCGTTCTATGAATGAGATGGACCTGATCACAAAAATATAAATATTTTTTTCTGAGCACGATTAATTATAGTAAACCTTACAGGGTTAACTGTTAGTATTAATAGGTAAACAATTATTAAACAAAATTTATGGATGTTAAGATCCTAAGCGTAGTATAAACAAGTTTTGTGTCATTACATTTTATAATTAAATGTTATTTGTGTCTTTGCCATTATATTTATTAGATGATTTTTAAATATTTTAACTTTATATAAAATCGACAGTGACGTTCTTAAAGTACGTCTTTTTAATTATTGCCCCTTTTTAAGTTATTTTTTATTGTATCTATACTTCCAGACTAGACTCTGTCTTTGGATCCCGCCTATTGCAGAAGTACCTATCGTCGTCTTACTATCAAAACTTCTTATGTCCGATTTTTATGACTTCAGAGATTTTAATATTTACACAAAAATAGTACAAGTTCTCTCTACTATCAAATTCTCCAAAGTCTGAGATACACCTAACGCCAACTGTGATGGTTTTAAAAAATCTTCTAAATCTGAACGTTCTTTATTCATTAGTCAAAACCTTCTATGTCTGTACGTCAACATTTGGCGGTTATCATTCTCGCATTTATGTACTGATTTTAAAGTTTTCAACGTGGTTGAATTGTTAAAGGCGATAATTCCAGTAATGTATTTAAAAGGTTTGAAAGACTTAGGAGGTTTAAAAATTCTGAGTTTTAAATTTCCATCTCGACTTTGGAGTTTTTGCACATTATTAAATTTAAATTAGACCTTTTTATAGTTGTCGCCAAACAAAGTGGCGTGCACGTCATCAATAATAAAACTTCCCACCCGTAATGCCTGTGTTTCTATGACAAACTTTGGCTCATAGTAGTGGTATATTAATGCGATATATAACATGTAAAGCAGTAATTACGCTCATATTTTGAATAGATAGTCACATAAATATTGTTCTTACAATAACACATAAGTTGATTTGCGTTAACTTTAGACGCATTACGCAAAATAAAATGTTTTGCAAACACTCCAAAAACTCACTAAGATGTAAACGCATTCAACCGGTTATGCAGCGTTGTCGCCTTTTCAAGATGACGTTTATTTTAATTTTGTTAGGTTATGTTATATCGTTTTCCAATTCGGTTTAGTGTTGATTTTTATAATCCAATTCTAAAGTTCGAATTTTAAAACGTTATAAATCTGTTGTCTGGCAAACTGTTAATTAAAACTGTTTTTTCAAAACAAAACTACTCATCTTAGGCCGGCCATACAGGTATACCTGACAGGTACGCCTATACAGTTACACCTCTCAAGTACACCTTATCGTGTGTGGCCGGAAAAACTCGCCTTTCAGACGACTGATTGAAATTCGATCAGTTCTGCCTGACAGGCGAGTAGACTTGATGTGTGTATGGCGGTTTCATCAGGTGTACCTGAAGAGGTCTCAGTTTTCAACGAACTTTTAATGTGGTCAGTTTACATTTCAAAACTCTGTAATTTTAATAACTTATTAATAATTTTCACAATTTGTTAGACACTGTTGTGTTCCTGAAATTTTGGTTTACCAAATAAAGCAGTCATCAGTACATATTAAAAAATGTCGCATCGAAACAATGAAGTTCTTAGTGATTTCATTGAAATTTATAAAAGTGAACCTTGCTTGTGGAAAGTAAAAGATGACGAATATCGCAAGAGAGACAGGAGAGATGCTGCATACAGAAAATTAGCGAATAAGTTGAAAGAAATAGAGCCTGATGCGAACGAAACCTCAGAAAAATATCAACAGTTTGAGATCCAATGTTTGTAAGGAGCAGAAGAAAATTGACTCCTTAATAAAATCTGGCGCCTCAGCAGACGGTGTATATAAACCTTCTCTTTGGTACTTTGAGCATTTTGATTTTGTAAAGGACCAAGATAATCCTAGATCATCGGTCTCAAATATATCACTTGAAAGTGACAATGACGAGGTAAGGAAAACATAAATATTTTTTGGAGAATGTTTATTTAAATATCGAGATGATTTATTTAGTTGAGCTTATTTTTACTAAACAGTAATAAAAAAGTAAATAAAAATGTTAAGTTAGAACGTCTTCTCCACTTATAACTACAACGCTTTAGTTTATTAGTTCTGTTTATTCCTAAATATGTGTTTATTTTGCCATGGCACTTCCCCTTCGTCCATGAAGTAATCCATAAATTGTTCTCTAACTTCTTTGGCATTTTCACTAATATTTCCTCAATTACTAGAATGCAGTGGTTCATATTAGATGCAGTGCACTATCGCAACCAAGAGACAAAATATTTCCATCTGCATCACTTTCTTGATACAAACAATTTGCAGGGGCATAAATTGTAGGTTGTTGATCCATCAAAAAGTTATGCAGAGCACAAGCTGCCATCACAACCTTTTCAATATTTTGTGGTTCTAAATTTATTGCCGCATGAAAAATACGAAATCTCGATGCGAGAAAACCAAATACGTTTTCAACTATATGCCTTGCACGAGATACACGATAGTTAAAAACCTCTTTTTTGGCAGAAGTAAGAAATGCCTGTCTAAATGGCTTCAAAATTTCAGTTGTCAGCGGAAATGCATCGTCCGCAACAAAAACAGGGGACATTTTACAGGGTGTGTTTATGGGGGGGGGGCAAGGGGGCGTCCACCCCCCCCCAATAATTTTAGTGACTTGGGTAAATGAAAATCCTGCTAAAAGATTAGTCCCAAAATATTTCAACAAACAAAAAATAAATATATATAGCCTTATCAAACCTATTTATTATAATATCATATAATTATCACTAATTAAATTATTATTAAATAATTATTATTATTAGCAACAAAACCCATCATAATATAATTTTTTAATGTGGTAAATTTCGCAACCTGCAAATGCGGCTTGCCGTTTATTGTTTTGTCTAAAATAACTTCTGTATCACCTTATACTGTAGAAAATCAGTAGCGCTACAGAGTGCAAGATCGGCTCTAGTTACTATTTATAACGTGCTTGTAAAGAATTATTAGTTGTTTGTTTATGTTGTCAAGTGTCCGGTTTTCAGTTTTAATATATTATAATAATTACATTAATAGAGGTAAGTAATAAGTAAAATAGATTTATTGCAACGTACCGGCATGTCGTCATAACTTCTCGGGCCGCAAGGTTGAAACTTTTTCTTATTTTTATTACAATAAAAAGTATAAATGTTAAAATACTGGGCAAAATTTTATTCCGAATTGTACCGTGCATTGAGATAAATACTGCAAAATGGTATTCTGTACAGCAAGTTTTCAAAATAACACTTCGAGTGTGACGGTTTGGTGGCACGAGCTGATAGACGAGGGGCATAAGTTACACGAGTATTAAAAATGATTTTAAACGTGTTGTACACTATACTTCTATAATCTACGACTGAAACACAAACATACTTTCTGAAAAATAATTATCAAAAATTTATTTCAATGCTCGTTATGTGTCTAACAGGTTTAAATTAAAAATTAGCAAACAAATGAATGGTAACTAAGCAACGACAATCTAGTCTGCTTGGCCATGTGTTCGCAACATTTGTTGGCTCAGGTTTTCGCGACGATTGTTGGCGGTTTTTTCTTTTACAATAATTGTTATGAATCGAATCGATGTAGGAGCAAAATAGAAAGTAGGGTGTATTTTGCATACAGGCTGAACCATGCGTAAAACTTTTGCACACAGTGAGTACTTATGTGCAAAATATCATTTTCAAAGTTAGTAATATCGTGCGTTTTTAAACAATTTTCGAGGCAGTCCTAGTGAAAGGTTTTATACTCGGTTTTATATTTGTATGTTTACAAAAATACCGTTTTATAAAATTTCGTTCCTTAAGTATTTTTTATTTTGAAATAATGGTAGATTAGGATTAAAACACAGAAGCTGTCGTACTATCACGCATATTAGAAATATTTGATAGAATTAATTTTAAAAGTTAAACGGTGAAAAATTATTCATTTTCAAAATAAGAATAGCACAAAACTATATAATTTGTAACCGCCAAACTAAACTTTTGTAGACTAAGTAACTTAATAAATTCGGTTTGACCTTGCAATCCTGGTGGTAAGTTTTTTTTTAAATCGTAATTAAAATTTGATCTCTTTCTTTCAGAGTTGCTATTTAAATGCCCGTGTTAGAATGAGCCCTAAACGCTACAAAGTGCAGTGTTGCGAGTGTAATGCAATATTTAATAACGACTATAAACTAAATCATGAAAAAGCGATTCACAATGGCAAGAAAGTTAACGTTAGACATGTTGGTGCTCCTGCTAACCCATTTGAGGCTGCCAAAAAACGAAAACTTGATGCGCAAGAAACTCTCCTATTGCAACCCCCTAACTCACACTACCGCATTTCTGAAACTATACCACCAACCTATGAAAATCTAGAAACTACACAATTAGTTTCTCAAGCTGTATCGCTACCGTCACACTCGCGGACGCCAACGCCTTCTATGCCAAAAGAAGATATTGATGATACTAAGAATATAAATGTTGTCAACATATCTTTGATGCCTCAAGAGATGTGATTGATGATTCTAATAGTACTAACGTTTCTTATGCAGAGTCACCTACAAGCTGGGTAGTATTTATGGGTAAAATAAAATTCTTGTTAGACAAACTTTACGAAATTCAGTTTTCAGTAAGAAAATACGAAGAAAAGGAAATTATCAACCAAAAAATTGCAACCATTGATTTAATGAGTTTATTATCATACATAAATGGCGTTTGTCAAGAATCATTAAATGCTGGAGAAAACATATTAAGAAACTTAGAAGAAGTCGATAGCTGTATTGACATAGATGAAAACCCAGACTCAAGTCCCTATTGTCTAGTGCCTCATGATCCTGGCTTAAGACTAGCAGATTTATCCGAAAAACAAAAAAAAAATTAATTCACCTAGGTTTCATCAGCCGCTTTTAGGAAATTTTCCAAGCGATGTTAAAAACAAATTTAATCCAAAGTGGTATAAAGAATTTGAATATCTGGAATATAGTACCCATAAGGATGCTGCATTTTGCTTTGTATGTTCCTTGTTTCCTAGTGGTATTGGAAGAGAGAGAGCGAAGAATCTTGGACAGTCAGGGGTATTAAAAATTGGAGCAAGATGAAAAGCTCAGGGGCGCAAAATTAGGAAAATTGCAGATGCATTTTTCGTCTAAAGCACACAAATCAGCACTTTATGATTATTGCATATTTTTAGTTAAAGAGCGACAAATAGATGTACTCTTAGACAAAAATAAAAGGCTAGCTCTTACCCAAAACGAAAAAATTCCAAATCATAATAAGGAAGTAATAAAAATTCTACTTGATGCATCCAGAACCCTTGGTAGGCAAGGTTTGGCTTTTAGAGGCTCAGTTTTGGAGGGTAATGGAAATTTTGTACAAATAATATCACTAATATCCAGACATAACCCTGTGTTGTCTAACTGATTACGGGATAGGAAGTTACGTTCATATCAAGTAACATATTTAAGTAACAACTCTCAAAATGAATTGATAACAATAACTGCTGATGCAGTGAGGAAGAAAATTGTAAGTGAAGTTCAAGGATGCCAGTTTTACACTATAATGGCAGACACAACACCAGATTCTTCCCATAAAGACATACTTTCCCTGGTAATTCGCACTGTAGATGAAAACTGCATCCCTCGAGAACGGTTACTGGATGCACTAGTATGCACTGATAAAACAGGCCTCGGAATAGCGAACCAGATATGCGACTGCTTAAGAAAAAGAGAAATAGATTTAGAATTAATGGCTTTCCAATCATATGATTTTGCTAGTTCTATGTCTGGAAAATTTAATGGAGTTCAACAGAAAATAACAGAACTTGTTGGACATTTGGTACCGTATATCTCTTGTCAAGACCATCGTACAAATACTGCTGTTGAGCACAGTTGTAATACAAGCATACTGTTGAAAGATTTTTTTGACACACTTGACTCAGGTATTGTACGTCTTCTTTACGTCCAGTACAAAAAGGTTTGACAAGTTACAAGATAAAATTAAGGACGTAGAGAATGCAATAAATTTACGAAATTTGTCAAAAACTCGATGGACAGCAAGAGCTGAATCAGTACGTGCTATAAATTCGACGTATGAGTTAGTTTTAAATGTATTGGAAGAAATTTCTAATACTAGAAATATAGATGCAACCACAAAATCAAAAGCCTACGGATTGTATAAAAAACTAAAAACTTTTAATTTTATCGCAACTTTATATTTTGCGAAAAATGTTATGTACAAAGTAAAGATTTTAACAGAAATTCTAGAAACTCCCGATTTTAATATCATTGACTGTATATCAATAATAGAAGGCACAGTAAAGGGCTTGAAAGAAATGACACAAACAGAAGACCTAAACAATTTAATAGAGCGCTATAATATTTTCCAAAAAATGTGGCATAAATGGTGAACAAGATTTTGAGAGACATCACAGAAGGCGTTTAAAACCTAGGCGTATCGATGACTGTCGGGACAACGAGACGCAGTTCACGTTAACGCAATTCTTTAGAATGGAGTTTACATCAGTTTTAAATACTTTATGCAGTGGTCTTACAGATAATGTTTCCGCTATCAAATCCACGATTTTACCTTTGAATGAAATATTTTCTTTTCCCTTAAATAAAAACTCTTTAACAATAGAAACAGTATGAAATACTGTAAAAATGTTTCCTTCCAAATTTAGGCCTGACCCTTATGCACTAAAATCCGAGTTAGAAGTTCTTTTCCAGATTTGCCAGGATAAGACATATCAAAAATGCAGCAAGTAATTGATATTTCCAAAAGTCAGAAAAAATCACTGAAATTGTCTTTCACACTTTGCCAGCTTATAGTAACGGCAGGATATGGTGTCAGCTCCAACGAAAGGAGTTTTAGCCGCCTAAAATTTGTCAAAGGCTTTTTAGGGTCAACCATGTTAGAAGAAAGAATGGATAGTCTAATGATATTAAACTGTGAAGTAGATCTCACCGATAGTGTCGATATAGAAGAGTTAATTGACAAATGGAGCTCTCTAAAAAAAAGAAGAATCACACTAAAGTAATATTGTCAAGATTCAAAATTATTTTTGCGTTCTGTATGTCCTAATTATATAAGCAGTTTTATAAATTTTAATCTAGTTAATTTAAAGTTTCAAACACAAATTGTGTCTTATTTCTCAATACAATTCCAAGAAACGTTTATTGATAAAATATTAAATTAAAAATATATTTAAATAAATATATATATATATATATATATATATATATATATATATATATATATATATATATATATATATATATATATATATAATATATATATATAATATATAGTATATATATATGAGTTGTAAAATACTGAATTCACCCCATACATTATTGCTAGCATGTCCCTGAGCAATTGATATTTAATAAAATCAAAGTCCGTAACGCTTACTGTAAAAGAGGTGGATTAAGCCTAAACTTGAGGTATCCTGGTCAGTTCATTCTTATGAAACCATGATTCACGTATTTTTAAAATTATATTATCTCAACATAAATAATCCAAAATGTCATATTTAGGTTTTATTATTCTAAAAAAATCTTATAATGCGGTTTTTCATAGTTTAAAGTTACCTATCCTTCTAGCTCACATGTGAATATCATAATTACCTATTAATTTTCTATGGGTGTTTTGTACTCACTAAAACCATAGAAACGTAAAACAACATTGAGAGATGAGCGGATTTTTCATTCTAAATTCTTTTAAATGAGAATATCCGTAAACAATTGAATGATATGATATGTTAGAAAAAATATTAGAATTTTATGTAGATATCGAAAATGTAAAAAAAATATAGGAGTCATTTAAAAAATTAACTTTGTCCTTGTACGGTCTTTATGATACACCCTGTATCATAACGTTTTCCAAAATATAGAGCAGCAAAAACCATATTATTTTTGTATTAAACATTTTTTTCCAATTTGAATATTTAAAGCAAAAGGGGTCCCACTTCACAGACACCTGACCAAGCAAACGTTTATTGATAAGAAAAAAAATATATATATATATATATATATATATATATATATATATATATATATATATATATATATATATATATATGAGTTGGTAAAATACTGAAATTCACCCCCAACAGTTATGGGCTAGGCACGCCCCTGGGCACATTGATGATTTAATAAAATCAGAGCTCCGTAACGCTTGCAAAAGACGGTGGATTCAAGCCTAAACTTGGGTTAGTCCTGGTCAGTTCCATTCCTTATGAAACCATATACGTATTTTTAAAATTTAATTATCTCAACCAAAATCGCCCCCAAAATCGTCAATTATATTATGGCTTTAAAATATTTAATATTTAAAAATACTTATCCCTTACTTCAATGGCGGCTGGTCCATAAGGGCGAAAAGGCTGTAGCCTTCCGAGACAAAATGTAAATAACCAATAAATCTAAAATAATAGTTTTTATTAAACCAATTAATCTAATAATAATCTTAATTTAAACTTTCCCAATTTTCCGTTGCCAATTACCTGACACCCAGTCTAAGTCGCCCTAATTCGCACCATATATTCCTTACCCATATTTTACGTGGCGGAAATTGTTTTCACCCTGACCATCCGCCTAAACCTGCAGCAGTTGCGTCATATTTCCCCACCCGGCCTCGGTGAGCTAGTTAATGTGGCATTTAACACTTAAAAGGGCAGTATACAGGGGTAAAAGGTATAATGCTCACGATTTAAATGGGCGACAGTGGAGCTCAAAACAAGTCAAAAAGTTTATGTGACATCTGTGTCAAAACTTGACAGATTTTTTGTCTAAACGATGTTAAAGTTAGAACTTAAGCAGCAATTGTTTCTAAAAATCTTAACAATTTAAAAATGTCGTTTTTATCGCTTATCGACTTGTTTTGAGCTCCACTATCGCCCATTAAAATCGTGAGCATCATACTTTTTAGACCCTGTATATTTTTTTGCCAGTATGTTATTGCATCGCTTCGGCGTGTTAAAATAATAAAAGAAACGACAAACAATGTACATCATATTTTAAACTGTAAGGGAGGCCGCACATCAAAGAAACATGAAACCTGAAACACGAAGCACGAAACATAAAACATGAAACAATAAATTGCGAAAAACAAAACCGTTTCATTTTTACACACTTTTCAAAGAAACAAAAGTAAAATTTTGTATGGTCAATAGAAGAAACTTGAAAAATTCCTCTAGTATCGTTATCCGTAGATTTAAAGGAAGTTGTGTCTTTCCTTTATTTGTTGCTAATTTTTGAACTCTTTCTTAAATCTTCGGTGTTGTGTTCATACCTTCTTCTTGTTCGTCTTGGGTATTTTGCGTATCGTGTGAATAGGCTATTTGACTGATTTTGAAAAATCGTTTTAAATTATTCTTTGGTATTTTGTTGTTTGGAAATTCTGTTAAGTGATTGCTTAGTATTTCAATTTTTTTGTGTGATTAGTATGATGCAACTATAACAATTCCTAACATTATTATTTTTGAATTTTAGTCTTGAATCATTGCGGTAAATGGCAACTCTTAATTCGTGCCTTAATTTTATAAGGAAGATATATTTTAAATAAATAGTGTTTTATATTATTAAATGCTCTTTTTCTTCTTTTTCCCTGGCATTACAACTCTGGGTGAGTCTTAGCCGCATCCAGTATTGCTCTCTATCTCCTACGATCTTGTGCTTCCACTTGCCACTGCTGGACTCCCATCTTAGATAAATCTGCTACGACAGCATCCTTCCATCTTTTTCTCGGTCTATCTATTGATCTTTTGTCATCTGGTCTCTTAAAGAATACTGTTTTTATCAATCTGTAGTCTTCTCATCCTACTACATGACCTGACCATCTTATTCGGTTAGCTTTTATGTGTTTGACTATGTTTTCACTGCCATACATTGACGCCAATTCAGCATTGTGGCATCTTTTCCACACTCCTGTTGTTTCATCTCTATTGGGTCCAAATATTATTCTGAGAACTTTTCTTTCAAACAAAAGAAGCTTATTTATTTCCGGTTGATTGAGGGTCCAAGTTTTGCTGCCCTAAGTAACTACCGAGCGAATTATTGATCTGTAGAAAGTTAGTTTGGATTGTCTCTTTAACAGTTTAGATTTTAATAATGTCGTGAGAGAGTATAACGCCCTATTTCCTGCCATTATTCGTGCTGAGACATCCTTTTCCACTCGATTGTCTTTCATGATTACCGTTCCTAGGTACTTAAATTCCTTAACCACTTCGAAGTTAAACTCATCTAGGGTTATATTCTGCCTGATTCGGGTCCTTGGATTCTTTATAACTACCATGTATTTTGTTTTTTCTTCATTTACTTGTAGGCCCAGATTACCTGCTTCGTTCTCCAGCTGTGAAAAAACTTCTCGCATGTCTCTTGTTGAATGGGCCACTGTGTCTATGTCATCAGCAAAGGCCAACAGCAGTTTTGAACCTTGATGAGCAAAACTTTCTTTAGCTCCGACGCTATTTTGCTTACTGCATATTCCAAGGCAAAATTAAATAACAATGGTGATTGGGGGTCTCCTTGTCTGAGTCCTGATGTTACACTGAATGGCGTTGATGTTCTATTTTCTACCCTTACCTGTGCATAAGAGTTTGTTACGTAAATTTGTGTTAGTTCTACTAATTTCCTTGGTATGCCCATCTCTAACATTGCCAGCCATAACCTGCTTCTTTTTATGAAGTCATATGCTTGCTGGAAATCCACGAAGATTTGGTGAACATTCCGGTTGAACTTCCAGTTCTTTTCTTATATTTGTCTGATCGAAAATATTTGATCTATCGTTGACCTTTCAGCACGAAATCCGCATTGATAGTCGTCGATAATATCTTCCGCATAAGGAGTCAGCCTCCTTAGTATTATAGTTGCTAGGACTTTGTATGTTGTGTTGATAGATAGATAGATATTTTGAATTAAGGTGCGTCAGCAACTAAGGCCATTTAGCACCAAATATGTTGTGTTGATAAGCGACATACCTCTATAATTTCGAAATTGTTTCTTGCTTCCTTTCTTATGTATGGATAAAATGACGCTTCCTTTCCACTCTTTAGGTATTCTCTGTTGTTCCCACATTTTTAGAATCATTTCATATATTCTTTGGTGCAGAACGTTTCCTGCCTTTTTTAGCAATTCTTCATTTATACCATCGTTGCTTGGCGCTTTTTTGTCTTTGAGAGATGTTATTGCATTCTTAACTTCTTGAAGTGTTGGTGTTTGTATTCTTACATCTGCTGAATGGAGGGTAATTTTTTCTTCCTCTGTCTGACTCTCAATATTTAGTAACTGCTGAAAGTACTTCTTTCATTTTTTGACAATTTCCGTTTCCGTCATTATTAGCTCGCCTGTTTCATTTCTAATGCTTTTGTTACCCCAACATTTTTACTTTTTCTCACTCGTTTTACTTTCATAAGGAATTTCCGTACTTGATTCATATCCCTATTTTTGTATTTTTCCCGTATTTGATGTTCCAGGTGGTTCTTCTTTTTAGCTCTGTTCTTGTCCTGTGAAATTCTTCATTGTTCTCATCTGTAGGGTTTGTTAGTATTATCAGTCGTATTTTTGTTTTTATTTCTAGCGCTCCCTTGCATTCTCTGTCAAATATTATTAAATTTTATTAAATAATAATCTCTTTTAGATTTAAATAGGTTGTTTTTTGCTAACTTACAAGCCTTTTCCAAAAAAATGCATTTAAATGTAATAAAGGCAATTCTCTTGGTGGCGTCATGCGTAAACCGAACCAATTTTTAAACGTTTGTACATCATATCTTGACACGCAATATCTGGCAAGCTTGAAATCGTACAGCATCGCACTGCATCAAATGGATAACAACATTTTAAGCATTTTTATAAAGCTAAGGAATTGTACATATTGTGTTTTATATTAATTTTTTTATTAAATAAAAAACAACTTATATATTCAATTTCTCCACTAATTTTTTTTATGTTTATTAAATATATTATTATATATATAATATATATATATATATATATATATATATATATATATATATATATATATATATATATATATATATATATATATATATATATATATATATATATATATATATATATATATATTTGGTTTTGTTTTCTTGACCGTTTGCAATATTAAACTTTATTACTTTTTTGGGTTTTTCGGTCATTTTTTAAATAAAAATCAATGTTTAATTGACGTTTCGGTTTATTTAGTTAAACCATCATCAGAATATCTAAAAATATTTTTCTATTATTGTATTTAATTAACATGATGAATTTTGAGAAAAGTATGATTGTATATAATTTGTAAAGTAAACACTTACCAACTATATTGTAAAAATTACAAGCACTATATATATATTATATCAACCACCGAACAAAAATGTAGTAGAATGTTATCTAGTGCTTGTAATTTTTACAATATAGTTGGTAAGTGTTTACTTTACAAATTATATACAATCATACTTTTCTCAAAATTCATCATGTTAATTAAATACAATAATAGAAAAATATTTTTAGATATTCTGATGATGGTTTAACTAAATAAACCGAAACGTTTACATTGAATTAAACATTGATTTATTATAATTTAAAAAATAAAATAAACTAATAATATATATATATATATATATTATATATATATATATATATATATATATATATATATATATATATATATATATATATATATATATATATATATATATATATATATATATATATTGCCTACACCTAGTGCAGATTGCAGTGGCCCAGTTGTCAGTATGGCGCAAATCATACCTTTTTACGATTTAGAAAACTTTCTTTTCTTTTTTTAAGTGTTACCGGGCTACTAGTGAAACATAAACTATTTTCTTTAATTTTAAGAAATAAACTCCAAATCACATTGTATACCTTGGTTATAAAGTTTATTATTAGGCTACAAAAAAAAGCCAATTGATATACTTTACGAATTTATGCACGATTGCACAATAAGGATTATTACTTCGGTAAGAAATTTTACCTCGGTCTACCCTACGATAAGTATAAATTTTGCGGCCTAAAACGTTGCAAACAGTGAACCTATACTTTGAAAATATATTTTGACTATATTAGTACAAATTTCTGCAACAGTTTAAATTGGCAAAACAATAAAAATTACTTTTAAAAATTTTGTCAATAAGTTGACAAATTTTCGTATAAACTTCTCTTACAAAATTATTTTTGATTTATTTTATATACGTGTCTAATAAAATAAATAACTTTTTTCAGAATTCTGAGCTATAATGAAATTGAAATACTGGAAGAAGAAGCTTTTGCTGAGTCGCAGATTGCCTCTATGTAAGTTAAATATTTTTTTTTAAGTTCATATTGTTTTGTCAGTATGCGTCAAACTATAGGGTAAGATGTCTTAAGAAAAACGAAAGGGGACGAGAATCTCTCATGTGTGTCCCAAATTGGTGGGGAATGTATGAAGATCTTGGAAACCACTATAGATAGAAAATCGGTTAAATGGGGAAAGTTTTGAACAATTATGTTAGTAAGCTAATTGCGTTTACTACATAGTTTTATCTATTCAGGTTTTTGAGAAATTTTGAAAAAACCTGAAACATGCATTTTCGAAAATCGGCCATATTTTTTTTATTAGTGAAAATTTTTCAAATCTGTAAAAACTTTTTCAAAGCAACTTTTTTTTGTAGAATATGACCGGATAGTCAATTTTTATTTTTTACGTTTCGGATTATTTTTTCATATGGACGCCATATTGGATTTTTACGCAGCCAAATAGTGCTTTTTATTCTGATATCAACAATGTATAACATGTTATAATTTAAGAGTTTATAACCTCATTTATTTCAAAAACCAAATATTTTCTCAGTTGGCCTTAATTCCGGGCAACGTCACTTTTTTTTGAAAACAATAAAATATTAGTAATTGGCAAAATAAATAAGCTGAACAGATATTTTACAGAAATGGGTTCGCGAACATAGCTATAACGTAAATACCGTGTTACAACAAAACTACACGTTAATTCAAACAAGTGAAAACAAAAACAATGAAAAGTGGCTAAACTAGCATTCCTACTAAAATGAAGATGTAAAATAACGACCTAAAATTCAAAATGTTGTCCATTTCTCTTAACATATTAACGATATTTTTTTAAATAGTCCTAACTTCCCTATGAATGGTTGACTTAGGTATGTAGAATTATCTATCAACATCCCTGGCTGAAGATGTTGGATTTTCTTTAAAATGTTGGTTAAGTGCAGCATCTCGTTGTCGATTTTCTTCAACGTACTTCTTAGGTTGTGGTTTTTTAGAACTTCCGAATTCAAGCAAATTTGTAACCAGTTTTCGAAAATATGTTAGTTTAGGATGTTGCCTTCAGGAAAATTATCGAAATACGTTTGCGCAGCTATATTAACATTTCTTCTACTGCTAATGACGCTGGATGAGATTCGCCGGAATCAAGAGAATTGAGAAAATATTTGTTTTTTAAAGTAGTTAAGGTTATAAACTCCTAAACTATAACATGTTATACATTATTAAAATCAGAATAAAAAACACTATTGGGCTGCGAAAAAATCCAATATGGCGCCCATATGAAGAAATAAAGTTTTTACAGATTTAAAACATTTTTACTTATAAAAAAAAATATGGCCGATTTTCGAAAATGCTTGTTTTAGGTTTTTTCAAAATTTCTTAAAAACCTGAAAAGATAAAACCATTTATTAAACGGGATTAGCTTACTAACATAATTGTCTAAAACTTTCCCCATTTAACCGATTTTCTATCTATCGTGGTTTCCAAGATCCCCATACATTTCCCACCAATTTGGGACACACTGTATAGACGAGGCACGAGAGATTTTAAGAGACTTTTGGTGGCATTACTACTCTAGATAAACTCTGGTTATTGCTTTGGCAGATTCATTATTAAAAAATACTGTTTGGGTTACTAAAAAGAAAAGAAGAAATTTAAAGTTCCTATTTTGTATTGATTGGGTAATAAAGTCAAATAATTTGTTGTTAATACAAGAATTGTTTGTTTTTTTTTGTCTCTATCCCTAATTGAAGAAGATTGATTGCTTAATAAATGCTACTGACGTTTTAATATGTATTTTTAAAGGGCTTTTTAAAATTTTAAATTTTTGGTTGAGAATTCTCGAGTCCCGAGAAAAAAAATAGTCGAGAAATCAAAAACCTTAATAACGTGGGTTTCAATAAAACATACAGGGTGTTTTATAAGTTATCTAAATAATTTAGAAAGGTAATTTTTTAAGTGTTTTAATAAATAAAAATTTTTAGTATCATATGTCGTAAGTCTTCTTCCGAAATACAGTGTGCTAAGTTTTTTTTCAGTATATTGTAATTATTAAGAAATTTAACTGTCTTTATTTTCTAAAATTTTAAACGTTTATGGTGTTAAAAAAATGTTTTAGTATAAATAAAAATGTAACTACTTCACCAGAGGCGTGCGAATAGACACAAGTTAAATATATTTTTTTTAATATAAACACGCCACTGATATTTTCAGATTTGTGTTAATTTTATTTGCAGTTTCTATTAAATACTTGAAATAGGTTGTCTCTTAGCATTTTTTTAGTTGTAACTCAGTTAAGGAGAAAAAAGGTATTTTATTAAAAATATATTCAAAATAAAATTTTAGGATATTCACATAACTTGTTTTAACTATCATTATTTTAGGGATTTTAGAGGTAATTCACATCTGAAGATAATACACAGAAAGGCATTTCGAAAATTACAAAATCTAAGACATATGTAAGTATTCTTTTTTTATTCGCTTAATTAAGTCATAGAAAAGCATACATTAATTTTAAATAACGAACAGTAATGAAGTTTTAGTCTGTTTTATTTGGGTTACTCGCCTTTCTACTTTTTGGAAAATGGGACCCTCTTGGTCCGGGTCCCGTGCTATGCGTGTTGACCCTGTCCAGCCCTATTGACCCCTATGAACTTGCAGATCGCCTGCAACAAAAAAGAAGAAAACCCCCAAAAAAACAAAAAATCACAAATATTAATCTACGTATCGGGGGCAAGTCGGCCACCGTTATCAAGATAGAAACTAAAACAAAAAATTAAACTAAATTTTAAGAAATTTTAGGTCTGAAAACTTAGGAAATTCTGAAAGCTTTTTAAACTTTTTAATGACGTTTTGTCATAGTTGACAATAGGTTATTGGACTGGTGTATGTATAGTATTTAAAAAGACCAGAAAGGTGGGTGGTATGGTGTGTTAATTGATTTTAAGTTTACCTGAATTTACTTCAGCATCAAGCATAGGTAACCATGTATTATTTAAATTATCAGATATTGATGCTACATATCTGTCTTTATTTAATAAAATAAATGCACTTTCCTTTATTTTACGTTTTTTTGAACAAGTTTCCTTTGCTAAAATGCTAGAAGCATTCCAGTTTACTATGGGGTTATTATTAAATGCGTGTTGACAGATTTTTGATTTGTGGAATTCGGTGTTTCTAATATATGTTCTATGTTCTTTTATGCGTTTGGCTAATGGTCTGGAAGTTTGACCTATATAAAATTTATTACACTCACAAGGGATCTTATAAATGACATTTTTTGTGTTTTCGTTTATATTGTATGGATTTGTTTTTGTTACTTGGGATATAATGGTGTTTTGTGTTTTAAAGATAGTGCGAATATTAAATTTGTTACCTATTCGTTGAATTTTATTTGATAAGCCAGGAATATATGGTATAAATAGATTTATAACAGGTCTATTTTGATTTTGTCTTAAATTTGGTTGTTCAAATTTTTGAAAGCATTTGTTTATAAAATCAAGAGAATAATTATTTTGAACTAGAATATCTTTTAAAAATTCTTTTTCATTTTCTTTGTTTTGATCGGAACAAATTATTTTAATTCTATCAAAAAGACTTTTCACAACTCCTTTCTTTACCATTATTGGGTGATTAGAGTTAAGTATCTGTTTGTATGTGTAGGTTTCTGTAAATTTTGGTTTCGAAATTATTTACATCTTTTTTATTAGAATATCAAGAAAAGGAAGTTGTGAGTTTTGTTCTATTTCTAAAGTGAAATAAATAGTGGGTTCTTGTGTATTAATGTGTGTTAAAAAATTATTTAGACAATTTTCGTCATGTTGATAAATAGAAAAAATGTCATCTATATATCTCCACCAAACTAAAGGTTTATAATGATGATTTTAAACAAAATTGGATTCAAAGTTTTCTATAAAAATATTACTTAATAATGGTGATAAAGGTGAACCCATGGCCATGCCAGAAGTTTGTTTGTAAAAGTCAGTGTTATATTGGAAATATGTTGTTTTTACGCAAAAAGTTAATAATTCAAGAATATAATTTATGTTTAGTTTAGTTCTTTCGCCAAGTTGGACATCATTTTTTTATTTATTTCTAACAATATTTAATGTTTTATCGACAGGATCATTTGTGAATAAACTTACAACATCAAAACTTACCAAGGTGTTATTTGGGTCTATGTCAATTTGTCTTAATTTTTCTAGAAAATGTTGGGAATTTTTAATGTATGAGTCAATATTGTTTACTAAAAAAAAACTTGCATTTTAGCAAAGGGAACTTGTTCAAAAAAACGTAAAATAAAGAAAAGTGCATTTATTTTATTAAATAAAGACAGATGTGTAGCATCAATATCTGTTAATTTAAATAATACATGGTTACCTATGCTTGATGCTGAAGTAAATTTAGGTAAACTTAAAATCAATTAACACACCATACCACCCACCTTTCTGGTCTTTTTAAATACTATACATACACCAGTCAAATAACCTATTGTCACTTATGACAAAACGTCATTAAAAAGTTCAAAAAGCTTTCAGAATTTCCTAAGTTTTCATAAAATTTAGTTTAATTTTTTGTTTTAGTTTCTATCTTGATAACGGTGGCCGACTTGCCACCGAAACGTAGATTAATATTTGTGATTTTTTGTTTTTTTTTTTGGGGTTTTCTCCTTTTTTGTTGCAGGCGATCTGCAAGTTCATAGGAGTCAATAGGGCTGGACAAGGTCAGCCCGCATACTCCAGGACCCGGACCAAGAGGATCCCATTTTCCAAAAAGTAGAAAGGCGAGTAACCCAAATAAAACAGACTAAAACATGGATTCGCCACAAAACTATAGAACATATTTAGTAATGAAGTTGTTAAATATGAATATATATGTATACACATTTCACTTTAAAAAAAAAAAAGCTGATTTTTTTAGACTTACCTAATTACTACATGTTAAGAAAAGGCAATTACCTTATTTTACGTAACCTTTTTATTTGAACATATTAGTAAATGAATTTTTTATACATTTTAATTTTAATTTAACATAATTTAGCATGAAATTACGTTATAAAAACATTGAAACTATTTAAAAATTTTAAAATTAATTACTTTATTGTGGTATTTTTGGACCACTTAACTTATTTTTTTTAACAGGCGTCTATATGTTAGTAACCTATTTTTTAAATAATTGTTATAAAACATAAATTATTTAAATTTTTATTTTTTTATATAATTTGTTTGCTAATTAGGTTTTTTTAGTAATATTTATGGTATATTTTGTTTTTAATAAAATCTGGGTCATAGAAATTTCTTCTTTTGTGCTTTATATACTAATAATAGTACTTAAAAACTGAAATGGTAAAGAAATAACTGTAAGATAACTGTCTCCTAAAGACGTCAAACATCTACAACTGACCATTTACTACAGAATGTATCGCTAGAAACTCAATCAAATATTTAGTAACACTACTAAATTAAAAATAAATAGGTTTGGGTATACATAGAGTAACCTAAATTATAAATTCTGATTATTAAAAATTTAATTTTTATATTTTCAATTTTTTAACTAGAGACTTGTCCGATACCTCAATCACTTCACTTCCCACGGAAGGACTTCACGAAATTGATACTCTTAAAATTGAAAACACGTATTCCTTTAAAAAATTTCCATCGGTATTTAACTTTAAGGTAAGTGAGCTTTTAAGTATTTTTGATATTAACAGCCGTATTTAATAAAAGGGTTTGAGATTTTAACTCCTGTCATGGAAATTCCATTTTAAGGCATACGTCATAAAATTTACCTATTTTGTAAGAAAACAATAATAGATCTACAAGTTACGCATTAGATTTAGTAAATTTATTCCATTTTATTTCACAATTCAAGATATTATAGCTACACTCTATATTATTAAAACTTAGCCTTGCAGTTTAACTTGATCTCCTTATATTAAACCGTTTTAGTAAACATGGCTGCTAATGTGTGATTAAACTGGTTTAGAAGAAAATACCTGAACGACACAGACAAGACAAGATAAAATAGCTCGGGAGTTTACATGGGTGTTCCCAAGTATTTTAACAGGCTAAACACGAATCCAAAGTCTGTTTAGCTCTATGACTCTCCAATTATTTCAATTACAAAAAATAATGTAAAAGTGATGTTACATGGAGAATCTGTATTGGCTTTGAAATCCCGTTTATTTAAATTCTACTTAGTAGGTCATAATCATTTTTTGTAAATATAGATTCTCTAAACGAGATTTGAAAGAGTTAAGTAAATGTTGGATACCGAAGTCGGCAAATTTTCCGGAATCTCTTATAAGAATAAGTTGTAAAATTCAATACCATAAATGTTAAGTTCTTGACACAACCAAATTCAATAAAGATTTATTGGAAGATATTAAATAGAGCCATGACTCAAATGACTGAAAAACTAAGGGGGTTTTTAGTTTGAGATCTCGATTGTATTAATTGGATGGAACCTAGGCATACAATACTACTGGGACTTAATTGCAGATTTATTCAAAAATTACAACACCTAGTTGGCCATAAGCGATACAGACAACTGTTTCGCTTATGGTTTTTCGGGTTTCCTTCTCATTAATTAGGTTTTAGAAGTTCTTTGAAATATAAGTAATAGTTTAATTACAAAAGAAAATTAATATTTAAACAAATTATTATAAAACAATTTAAAAATATTGGAAAATTTACCACGAAAAAGCATATAATTATTAACAAACCTAGTTCTTCTGCTGAAACAGAAAAATTAAAATTGTATGAGATTCAGGCATAAAATTTAATTTAGCTTAAGTATTTTTTATTACAGTTTTTAAACTTGCATAGTTTCT
This sequence comes from Listronotus oregonensis, assembly GCA_019359885.1. Classification (NCBI taxonomy): domain Eukaryota; kingdom Metazoa; phylum Arthropoda; class Insecta; order Coleoptera; family Curculionidae; genus Listronotus; species Listronotus oregonensis. The sequence goes on along the minus strand of JAHBCN010007277.1, from coordinate 12,181 downwards.
TTAATAAACTCTAAAATTTGCTAATTTTGTACTCGGTAGTTAAAAGAATCAAATTATCTTTTTGTTTGCGTGAAAATCTTTTCTTGAAAACAGTTTAAAGATGTTTTCCATTGCAAGTTCCTCAATCCATCTTATTGAAAATATTAGGATTACGGTTTCAACACGACCGACTTTAGAAATACATTGTGTTAGAATAATAAACGCCACCTAAAATAAATATTTTTGAATAAATCTCTATGCCTAGGTCCCAATTTATCAATAAAACTGAGATCCAAAATTATTAGGCACCCTTAGTTTTCCAATCATTCGAGTCATGACAATATTTGATATCTTCCTCGAAATCAATACTGAATTCGGTAATGGCAAGAACTTAACACGGTATTAATTTTCCAGGACACAGCGAATACTTCAATAAGGGACTCGATTTTGGGACCCATCATTCACATTTCTCTCTGAAATTTCGTTTAGAGGGTCTTCATTTATCAAAAAAATAATAATAAAGCCAACTAAATAGAGTTAAAGAAACTAGATTGTAATGAAGCTAAACAGACATTGGAATCATATTCAGCGTGTCAAAATACATGGGATTAACGATGTTGGCTCCCGAGTTTAGATTATTTAAGATTATTTAGGTAAGTTTGTGGCTAGACATATTTTCCTACATAAAAATATAAAGTTATTAGTTTCTAGTTTTGACATAAAAAAAGTAACATTTTTAAAACTGACGGGCATATTGAAACGTTTTACTTTTTAAAACTTTAGTTGCTAAAAGTCCATTCCATCACCAGTTGCATAAAAAAATATAAACAAATATATATTTCTTCAAGCCAATTATTAAATATTTGATAAGCTAAATTATTCTTTTATTTCAATTTTTCAATCACATCAATAGGGAAATCCAAACTAGATTCCGACATTTTTTGCTTGAGAAATGTTAAAACTTTCTGACTCTGACAATGTCACTAAAGACGCCGCTATTAAAACACGCTTAGCATTCAAACTAAATAAAGGGTTTGAAAAAGTATTATATCGTTTTTTTTTCTGTAATGAAAATAGTTTTATTCAAAATTTAAAAAAATCTTGTGGAGAACACGGTAAGAAAAGTTAATTTTGTGTAACTCCCGCTAATTTGCGGGCTCTCGCTAAGCTCAGTCCGCAGAAATCGCGCTCGTTACACAAAATGAAAGTTTTCCTAACTGGTTACCACTATTAACTATTAAATAACAGTAAATAGTTTGATTAAAATTTTTAATTAAAACTATTTTATACAATTAATATTGACCTTTTTCATGTAGAGCTAAATGCCCGACTATCACAAAAAAATCTTGCTTAAAATTTCGATTTAAAAATCCACGGAATTTTACTAGGTACACTGAAAATTTTTTGTCTCACAATCTATTTTTACACTTTCATAAATGTTGTAGTAAAATGCAGATTAAAATTAAATATTCTCTAATAACTAGGCTAACTGACAGAGCTATTAAAATAATTGAACTTTTTGACTCAAAATACAGAAACCAAGCAATTAAATAAGCCAAACCAGCCTTAAAAATAAACCAATATCCAAAAAAACTTGTAAGTAACATTTTTAAAAGAGGAATTTACAAACTTTACAATAATCGTAATGCAAATTTAAGAAAGAACAAAAACAACGGCGATCATTATCTAGCAATATCCCACATACCAAGGTTATCAGAAAAAATTCAAAATGCCTTTTAAATATTGTTGGTAGTCACAAGGAACATAGTCTTTTATGATCTAATTTAAGTAAATTAAAATAGAAAATGGCCAAAGATCGTTAAACTCGCGTAATATATAAAATACCATGTAAAAACTGCGATGGTCTGACGTGGAACAAACAAAGCAATATTAAAAAAAATAAAATAAATGGACATAATTTGATTAAAAATCAAAACAGTTTTAGCAGTTCAGTAGTTAACATAACAGCGACAATCAACACTCGATCTCAAAAAAGCAAAAAAAAAAACGGGAATTTTAGGAAATGATAGAAATCCAAAAAAACAAAAATTCCGGTAATGCCAAGACAGGCACAAAGAATTTGAGCAAAATTTACTTTTATATAGTTAAAAAATAATTATCAATTTTTTAAACAAAAAAAAAATCAAAACAAACCATAACCAAAAATCCTTGCCGCCTACTGTACAGTATGCAGCTGATAGAATTTCCCGCTACTCTTGGTATTTTTTAAACTATTAACTAGTCCTGTGTGTGTAAATGTGTAAGTGCAATTATTGGGGCCTGTCTAATTTGCTGATCAGCAAAATATTTTGCTGGTCGACTATTTCTAACTATGCTAACTCTTTGAAATTTTGCGAAACCCTAAAGGTTGTAAACACCAATGAGGAAGTTGCATATTTTTTTTTTATTGAAAACCTATTTAAAATTCCGTAAATGCCCTTAAAAGTTGATATGTGCTTTTAAAATATTTTAAAACTAAGCGATTATTAAATAATTAATTATTTAAATTTTAAATATTACAAGGTCAACGAAAACGCTCTCTGATTGGTCAAGCCACGTGTGACGTCAAGATCCGATTAATAAAGTGTCGGCCCACGCTTGGCCCAAGCGCTGCCATTTAATCATTGGTTATTCCGTTTGTGTTAACATCGAGTTGTGGGCAATTTAGTGTACCTAAAGACAAGTTTTTTAATTATATATTAATATTAAACCTGATTTAGTGTGTGACGATAGCCGGTTTAAAGTTTAAACGAGAGAACATGGATGTAACAGAGGATTTAAGAGGCGCGGAACATAAATACTATAAATGTTGTTTAGTGCCATTATGTAGTTCCACAACAAAAACCGGCCCCAACAAATTATTTTTTAACGTGCCAAAAGATAAAAAAATACGAAAGAAATGGTGTATAGCGATGAAGAGGAATTTGAAGAAAAGTCCAGTTAGTGTAAAATCTACTTTACATATCTGCGAAGATCATTTTAATGTAAGTACCTAATATTTAACTTGCCTCAAAAACAGACAACATTTCTCAAATATTAAATATCATTTTCTCGGTTTTTATTTAATAATTAGACATAATATTTTCTTTTATATTTATTTAGTACATTAGCACTGGTGATACAGATACAAGCTCTTTATTAATTATTTTACTTTTGAACTTTTTTTGGGGGATGTTTTTGCAATTTAAGTGAATAGTAGGAAAAAACTAATATATTATGTGATGTACATAGTTTTAAGAGAATTCATTCTAATACATATTTTATTTCTTTTTTTTTTCAGTTGGAACAAGACATGGAAAATTATATGCAAAATTTAAGATTAAAGAAAGGGGTAGTTTCACATATATTTACATGCCACAAAAAAGGACAGACAGATAAGGTATTATTTTACAAAATCTATTATTTAGGTTATCTTTTTAACAAAGTTTTTACTTTTACTTTATAAAACAGCACTGCACTACGTATAGTATTATTACTTTAAGATAATGTTTAATTTTGAATACATACCTTGTAGCTTTTACTCCTTTTAACTCAGCTCCCATGAAATTTAGGTTATTTCCCAAAAATGTAAACATTGATAATGCATTAATTTTTGGCAAGTTATCAGATTGCCCTTGGACAAATCCAGCTTCAGTAGAAGTCATAATAAATGAAGTCTAGTTTCTAAAACAATTATTACAGAACAATATTTTGTTAGCACAACGAAAGCAAATAAAAACGGCACTCAAGAAACACGCCCAACTAACAAAATCATAAAACAAAATCACCTTGATGCCGCTTAAATGACAAGCAAAACAGAGAGTGTGACAGAGGGTCGTTTTGACCGATACCGGATCGTGACGTCACAGCAAGCTATCCTTGTTTGCGAGTTGCGTTTTGGCGCGGAGAAAATTATTTTGAATTTCAACATTTTTTTATAGAACAACAGTAAGTTGAATATTAGAAAAATATATGGCAATTGATACTTTATAGTTTTAGAAACTTTATAAGTAAAAAATAAAAAAATGTGCAACTTCCTCATTATATGTATTAATAACGATCCAAAATATCCATCCTAAGGGTTGTTTTATCCAACCCCTTTGTAAAAAAGCTTGCTGGTCGACCAGCATAACCTCAAGGCGATGAAACTTTGCAAAATAATCAAGAGAGTACCGTTAAGGAAACTGTATTAATGGCGACTTAAAATAACCCCCCGAGGGTTGTTGGTATCATCCCCTTTGCAAAAAAGCTTGCTGGTTGACCACTTCTAACATTGTCAAGACGATAAAACTTTACAATATAAGAGTACCCATAAAGAAACCGTATTAATGACAACTTGAAATAACCACCCCGAGGATTTTGCAAATTTTCATCGTCTTGTCAATGTTAGAAGTGGTTGACTAGCAAGCTTTTTTGTTAGAGGGGTGATACAACGACCCTTGGGATGGTTATTTTAAGTTGCCATTAATACAGCTTTTTGATTGACACTATCCTAATTATTTTGCAAAGTTTCATCGCCTTTAGATTATTAGAAATGGTCGACCAGCAAGCATTTTTACAAAGGGATTGGATAAAACAACCCTTAGGATGGATATTTTGGATCATCATTAATACATATTATTGGTGTTTACTACCTTTAGGGTTTCGCAAAATTTCAGAAAGTTAGCACAGTCGACCAGCAAAATATTTTGCTGATCAGAAAATTAGACAGGCCCCAATTATTGGTCTCTTTGTTTTTAATGTGTAATCGCTGACTGCTGTCAGCAAATATATCTCTAAAAAATGTGGAATGGTTCTATGAATTTCTGTTTCAAAGGTATGTTCAGGCAAAAAACCTGTTGAATATTTTATTTGTGTCTTTTTCTTTGTGTTATTTTACTGTTTACCCTTTGAATCTTCTGATAAAGGCTATCTGAATCTGAATCTGAAGATGAGGAGGGTGATAGATATCACGGCACCTAGGCCTCAGTAGGCCCGTTGTGCTTCCTCCTAAAGGGGACTCCTCACTCAGTACGCCACCCATCCTACTGACTTAAAGTAGGTGAGAACGTCGCCGAGGGGAATCTCCTTGATGTCGGCTAAGGAAAGCCAATACTCGCCCAGCATGGATCTTCTCTTGGACGAGAGTGCAGGGCAGTCACAAAGGATGTGCTCCACCGCCTCGTCTTCCTGTTCACAACCTCTACATAGAGGCGTGTCATTCATACCCATTCTAAAAAGGTGCTTTCGTAATGGACAATGTCTGGTCAGAACTCCCGTGACTAGGCGAAGGTTCGCCCTAGACATTGCCAAGTAATGTTTAGCTGTATCTCTGTCAGGATAGTTTAGTAACTCTCTGGAAAAGTTACAGTTTACTGTTTCATCCCATCATCTTTTAAACTGCTAATGAGAGTGTCTTTTAATTAGGTCCTTTATCGCAGACCCTGTCAGACCTACGAAAGGCTCGGGTCCAAAAGGTTTGATCCCGGCAGCCTTTCTGGCCAACGAGTCAGCAATGCGGTTGCCTTTGGAGTAAGCGTGTCCTTTGGTCCAGCAGAGGGTGACCACGTTCCTGCTAGAAGCATCCGCAAGGGTACGGTGACATTCTAGTACCAGACCTGAGGTGTAGCGTGGTCTCCTCAGGGCTAGTAGTTCCTGTCTGCAATCCGTATGGATAAGCACTACCTTATCAGTGATGTGCCTACTGATTATTTCTTTTGCAGCTATGGTTATGCCTGTAAGCTCAGTTTGTAGGACACTTGGCAACTCACCCATAGCCCATTTGATGTTTAAGTTTAGAGATCTGGAATAGATTCCACATCCTGTACCTTCTTTTATTTTCGAACCGTCTGTGTAGATGTTGATTACACCTGCCACGTTTGTGTTCGATTCTCCCTTGATGTCGATTTTGTAGGGTTTGTTAAAAACAAAATATGGCGCAATAGAGTTGACTTTTGCCTGCAGTAGTGGAAGCGAACATATCGCCTCAATCCACAAGCCACGTCTCTGTGCGCCAACTCCTACATCGGGCATTATACCAACAGTGCGGAGGCGCAGCATAACCGTCACAACAACCTCCTTGATGAATATGTCAAGGGGTGTGAGGTTAAGGATTACCCCCATGACCCTAGTTGGTGTTGTTCTCATGGCTCCAGTGATGTTGAGACAAGCCATTAGCACCGTAGGTTAGCATAGGTCTTATGATGATATAGATGTACAGATCCATAGGGTGACTCTAGGTGACATTCCCTGGTTCTGCCTATGGTCCGGCGACACTGCTCATAGGAAATATATGCTCTTGAGTCTTTTCTCCAAGTGAGAGTTCCATGTTAGCTTACTATCAAAGGTTACCCCTAGGTATTTCACCTCTGTAGAGAAGCTCAGTTGTGTGTTTAGGAGTCTTGGGGCGTTCAAGTTCACCATCCTCCTTTTTTCTTGTGAAGAGAACCATCTCTCTCTTTTTCGGGTTGATGGATAGCGCGTGATCGGCACACCATCTTTCTATTATCCTAAGGGCAGTCTGCATCCTTTCGCAGAGTACGCTCTGGAATTTCCCTGTGGACAGTATGACCAAGTCATTTGCGTATGCTATGGTGTAGAGATTTTCCTTGTTAAAGCGGTCGATGAGGCTGTCTAGAACCAAGTTCCACAGTAGTGGCGAGAGAACTCCTCCCTGCGGACATCCTCTCGTGACCTTGCCTCGGATCTTGAAATCCTCTACACTGATCTGTATCTCTCTTTTTGAGAGCATATTGAAGATCCATCCGCTAACTGTTTCAGGGGTATTCCTGGCAGAAAGCGAATGTAGAATTTTTGGGAAGGTCGTTTTGTCAAACGCGCCTTCTATATCAATGAATACGCCCAAGGTGGACTCTTTGTTGTCCAGAGATCTTTCTATACGACCCGCCACTAGGTGAAGGGCCGTATCAGTTGATCTGCCTGTGGTGTACGCATGCTGATTTGGGTGAAGTGGTCTGCCTTGGAGCACTACGTCCCTGATGAACCTTTCGCATAGTCGCTCCAGCGCTCTCAGAGAAAACGAGGAGAGGCTAATTGGTCGGTAGGATTTGGGGGTGGAGTAGTCTATACTCCCGGGTTTGGGTAAGAAGACAACTCTAACCTCTCTCCATGCCTTCGGAATGTATCTCAAGGCCAAAGATGACCTGAAGATCCCAACCAGGTGCGGCATCAGTGTGTACAGTCCCCACTGTAGTAGGGCTGGACATATGCCATCAGGGCCTGGTGATTTGAAGGGGGAGAAGCCGGAAATTGCCCACCCTGTTTTTTCCTCATCTGTCCTCTATCTGTCTGGCAACATACCAGTCCTCATCGGAGGTTGTGTTCTTCCTCTGTCCAGTCCGCTGATACTACGGTAGTGGAATCGGGAAAGTGCGTAGCCATTAAAAGCTCAGTACTCTCTTGGAGGTTGGCCGTAAGTGTGCCATCCTCCTTCATTAGTCTTCCCACTTCTCGGTATGGGTCTTTGTTGAGAGCCTTCTGTAGCCTAGCTGCCTCAGAGTAATCTTCTATCTCCTCGCAGTAAGCTCTCCAGGCTGCTCTCTGTTTTTGTCTGACGACTTTTTTATATTCTCTGAGGTGGACCCTATATTGGTCCCAGTCCTCGTCCCGATTCGTAGTTTTAACCTTATTAAAAGCTCTCCTAGCTGCTGCCCTAAGGTATTCCAATTCTTGGCACCACCAACTAGAGGTGCCGCCATTATCATGGTACATCCTTAGGGGACAGGCGCTTTTGTACGTTCCAACAATAGCATCATTGACAGCCGTAACGTAGCTGTCCAGTTCGCCATTGTTGTTGGGTGTTTTGACCTCAAGATCTCGCAGAGCCCCATCTAACCGTAGCATATATAATGCCTTATCGGTCTTTCTTTGGTCGCGCCCTTCTGTGCCTAGTGGTTGAGAAAGCCGAGTCTATTTCGAAAGTTATCCAGCGGTGGTCTGACATTGAGGTTTCGTCAGATACCTGCCATTTCCGGATTACGTTGGATATATTAGCTGTACTTAGCGTTATATCTATTAAGGTTTGACTCCGAGAGTTTACAAATGTAGGTGTAGTTCCTCGGTTTAGAATACTAAGGTTACAACCTATAATATAATCATATAGAGACTTACCTCTGGGGTTTGTGTCCTGACTGCCCCAGTTGATGTGATGTGCGTTAGAGTCACATCCAATCACCAGCTCCATATTCTGAGTTTGGCAGTGCTTCACCAGGTCCTCCATTTCTTTACAAGGTGGTGGGATAACTGCGTCTAGTGGGAGGTACGCTGATGCTAGGACCACTGCTTTGGTTTGCTCATCCACGACATACTCCAACTTGACTGCAGTTAGGTCTGATGTGGAGAGATGTGACAGTGGGTGTGCTCTAATTGTCCTAGGGACGTAAATCGCTGTCCTAGGGTGATCATTGTTGGGAAAACTAAAAGTTTTACCAGACAGTCTGCTTAAACCTAATATTTTGGTTTGTCTTAGCCAGGGTTCCTGGATTAGGGCTATTGTATCCTGCAGCTCATCCAGGCGGCGGCAGAGTGTTGCCGAAGCCGCTCTGCTGTGCTGCAGGTTACATTGAATTATGCTTACTTTAGTTGCTGCTTTTACCCTCCCCATTGAGGCGGAGCAGCTTATTCTTTCACCGTCTCCTCCTCAAGCAGTGTGGACACTGTCTTGGGGGAGACCGTCAGCGTGTCACTTGAGGGTGACCAGAGCTCCATATCCTGAGGGTCGTCGGTGGCCGCCGTAACAGGCGGCTCGACGTCAGTCCTCTTGGATGAGCTGTCGGACGCCACGGTTTGCGGCTCGACAGTGGTCTCCGGGGAAGCGTCGACGATCATCTTCACAGACGTCTCGACGCCTCCAGTCCCTCCAGCTCGTTCCTTTTCTTGACCCTTGGGGTCATCCTCTCTGACGGGCCTGGCCCTGATGGTCAAGGAGGAGAACTCGTAGCTCAGCCTCATCGACCCTTTCTTCAGGGCCGCCATGTCATCGTCTCCGATACCGAAGACAAAGAGGTGTTCCTTTGGATCTGTTTTAGCCTCATGGTGAAACAGGCACCACTTGGCTGTAGTGAGTTGTGGGTTTTGGCCACCAAGGCGACGCAGCACAACCTCCTTTTTCCCGAGATCGGCATTTGCTTCCTCCGGGATCCAGAGAGAGGCTTTCGTCAGCTTTGGAAGCTGATCAACCCCCACCACTGTAAGTGTTGCACCGTTCCATGCCCTTAGACTTGGAACGGTGTTTTTTAGCCACTTCAACGATGCATCATCATCGCAGACAACCCTGATGATTTCACCAGAGTATGTCCACGAGGTGAACGTTGGTGGCTTGGCTTTGCTGGTGGCGGCGGACATGATAGTCTTGTCCAGTTCCTCCAACAGCACCCTTTTTAGACAGGCTTCCCTATCGGCAGTAATCTTGCCGTAAGGATTTTCCTTGTCCATGATAGCTACTTTTAAAGGCTATTCAAATTCATGCCAAAGTGTCAAAAATAAGAAATAAAATAAAGATTATGTGGCATTTTTAAAAATTATACAATTTTATTTAGTACCTTATTGCCCAAGAATTTTTATAATAATATAAATATACAGGGTGTCCGGAAATACCGTTCAAATAATTCTAACCGTGATTCTACATGTTAAATCATAAAGAAAAGTTAATATCAACATAGGTCCGCAAATGCATCATAAGTTTGCTATGGCGTTTCAAAGATGGCACCGGGAGATAGGTTTTATTCTGTATCTCTGGAACCGTTTCAGATAGCCATCTAAGTGTTGGCATATGAATTGCTTTTAAGAGTAGGTACTTTTTAGTGTTTTTACCAGGGGCGTACCGACAGGGGAGGCCTCGATTTAATTTTTTTATATTTTTATAATACGTCATATTTTTGCAGTTTTCTTTAGAAATTTTGATTTTGCGGTATAAATTACAAAAAAAAAGGATTCATGTTAAAAACCTGTCAGGCTAACCGTTTTAGAGAAAACACTCTTCAAAAAAAATAGTGCATGCATGGTCGCCCAATAATAATACAAATTTCTACATCAAAGGTCGAAATAATGCAATTAACCTAAACTTGCCTTATCCCAAAGTTGATAATAAGTAAGATACAGGGTGTGTTAAACTTTTAATTTTGTTTTCGGTTTTCGTAATAATTTTTAAACTAAATGACATACCGGTAAACAATTGTCAATTTGGGGGTTCTTTAAGGCGAGAAATTCAAATTCGTCCATACTTTTAATGTTGCCAGTAGAGGGCGCCAGCTACGGCCTACCCCCCTTGTTTTAGATGGCATAACTTTTTTTAAGCTTTGTATATTGACCTGTTTATTTAAAAAAAAGTTACTATTATTCCCACTGCGTCAAAAGTGTATACAACATTTAGGTCTCTTGGAGCAACTCTTTTCGAGATAAACGCACTTTAAAGGACCCCGCCATTTTCCTATGGAAAATGGGTTTCGGCCAATCAATTTCAAACTTTGCAGAGTAACAGTTTTCAGCACGCTGATTAAAAGTCTTTAAGGGCACAAAACCCAAAAATCCCCCTAACCCCCCTCCAAAATCAATCTTAAAAGTATCCAAATCCCTAGTGACTTATAGGGCTGATTTTAGAAAGATTAGAGGGGTTTTTGGGTTTTGTGCCCGTGGAGACTTGATCAGCGTGTTGAAAACTATTACTTTGCAAAGTTTGAAAACAATTGGCCGAAACCCATTTTTCATAGAAAAATTGTGGTTAGTAGAAAACAGTTGCTCCTAGAGAACTAAATGAGGTATACATTTTTGACGCAGAGGGGATTATAGGAATTTCTTTTCTAATAAACAGGTTAATATACAAAGCTTAAAAAAAGTTATGCCATCTTAACCAAAGGGGTAGGCCGTAGCTGGCGCCCTCTACTAGCAACATTAAAAGTTTGAACGAATTTGGATTTCTCGCCTTAAAGAACCCCCAAATCCCCAATTTTGTAACGCTATGTCATTTAGTTTAGAAATTATTTCCAAAAAACCAAAAAAAAATATAAGTTTGACACCCTGTATCTTAGTTATTATCAACTTTGTGATAAGGCAAGTTTACGTTAATTGCATTATTTCGACCTAAGGAATCTGCTGTTGCTCTGTGTCCCATTACTTTTGGGACACCCTGTATATTGAATCGCCATAGCAAACTTATGATGCATTTGCTGTTGATTATTAACTTTTCTTTATGATTTAACATGTAGAATTACCCCTAGAATTATTCGAACGATATTTCCGGACACCCTGTATATCCATATCATTTTTTCTAATTTTCCCTATTTGGGATGTTTTAAAAGGTAAAGAGCCAGCAAGGCCGATAGCAATGTTAGCTCTTATAAAAAAAATAAAATGACACAAAAACATAATGTTTTGGTTTTATTTTACGGACGAATCCCGGTGTAACCCTACAAACGTCTGAACGAATTTCTTTAGCTTAGTAAGCTTGATGAGTTGTTATTTATTTTTGTTATATTTCTCTGTTAAAATTATGTTTTTACAGGAAAATGCTTTGAAAAAACCTATTCGATGTAGTCAGGTACGCGTAGCTCGTTTGAAACCAAGTTTTTGTCACTTTGATATTACATTCATTTTATTTCCCAATTAAAAATTGTCGAAATTTATGTTGAAATAGTTTTAAGTCTGGTAGGCTAAAATATGCTTAGTTACACAACTCCGAAAAATGTAAAAACTGAAAAAATGTGTCCTAAATAGACTTTTATATAGATCATTACCCTGATACAATGCTGATAAAGATGACAAACGAACTATTTTTAAACATGTCAAAAAATAAAATCAAATAGTAAATAACATGACAAAAAAAACTCTATATCATGAAAGGCTAATAAAAAAAGACACTTTAGCAGAGTTGTAATTTTAATTAAGAGTAACTTTGTCGCCTGATACTGTCAGTTTTTACCAAACGCAGAGGTAAATTTATTTTTTAGCTTTGGTTTAAAGTGTATTTTTTGTTTTTTAAATGAATGGTTATTCTGGGTCACGTTGGATTGTATTTGTAAATCTATTTACAGGTAAGGGTGCTGCGATTTACGCAAAGGCTGAGTAGGCTAGGGCGGCAAATTTGCGATTAATTAAATATATATATATATATATATATATATATATATATATATATATATATATATATATATATATATATATATATATATATATATATATATATATATATATATATATATATATATATATATATATATATATATATATA